>QVNW01000574.1:0-147644 GCA_014825475.1 Pseudomyrmex flavicornis
TGATTTTTGCATTTTAATGCGTTTTTCACGCAGCACAACAATATTGAAAAAATGACATAATCGGGATTATGACCACATGATTAGATGCGTCTTGACGCATCCACAGTGATGAAAAAACTGACAGTAAAAAAAAAAAAAAATGCACAGAGACGAGAGCGCAGTCGCGCGAGTACTCATTTGCATAAATAGAGGTGTTCGTCATGTCGCAACGACGACGCGATGCTTGATCGGACGTGACACATTAATGTATCGACCTCCGAGCATGGTTGAAGAATGAGGAGCGAGAGGGGAATAGAAAAAAAAAGAGAGAGAGAGAAGATTCGCGCGATGCGCGATCCAATCTTCTTATTTTTCCGGATGCGGGGATCATAAACGAATACATGTCGCGAAATTCCCTACAGACCGACGAGGCATCGAGGCGATATCCGCATATTCAAATCCGAGGTTTCCACTGTAAAAAAGGATGTTGTGCGATAAGCCTTTTTCTATATCTAGGACAGTCTTCGAAACTTTCCACTTGTCATGTTGTAATCGCAAGTTTTTTCATCGCAAACACACGATTGGTTACATGTATAAAAAATCACTTTGATTTTTTTCTTAAAAAAAAAGAAATACACGTAAAACGTTTTTGCGTGTAAAAACTTGATTTTTTTATGCATGTAATATTGTAGAATATAAAAATATCAATTTTCGGAATTCGATGATCTCGATAATGTAATCTACTTCTATGACGCAATTGACTCGAATCGCAGTATCACTTTGCCTTCAATCCCTTCAACAAGATCTGTGAGTTGAATGGAAATACTACCCGCCGTCGCGAGAGAGAGAGAAAGAGGCGATAGTTTTGGCAGAATTTGGTTTGGTAAAGCCTCTTTTCCCCTCTGGTCTGGAAGAGTTCCGCTCGTTCACCGCCGCATGATGTGCGTCGATGGATGGAAATACGCGGGCGCGCAACCCCGAGGCGAAGTCGCCGCATATTAATCCCGTACGAATGGCATTGCGAGCATTTCCCTCCTTCTCTCTTTTTTTCTCGCAAGCGAACCGCAAAGCGAGAACGCGGGAGCACGTTATTTTTTATTTTTAAAAATAAATGCGCGGAACCGCACGCGAGAGAGAAGGAGGAAAAGAGAGGAGGTGTTGGGGGAGGGAGAGGAGAGAAAGAGAGAGGATTACCCCGCGAGAGCGGGCGGCAGTCGACGGGCGGGGGAGAGACACTCTCTTGATTAAAACCATCGATCTCTCACCGGGATTACGGATGCATTTAGAAATCAACACACGCGCACACGCTCCAACGCATCTTTCCCGGGACTGCACAACGCGTGTTCCGATTATCATCTCGCATCACCTCTTTTCGATTCTTGACTTTTGCGCATTTTGCGTTATTCGTTTCTACATCAGCGAAAAAAAAAATTGCGAATGTGAATCTCTAGAATAAAATAAAATTCTCGGAAAATTCCTTCTTTTCGCTCCTTCTTATTTGCACGGGATATCATCGCGTAAAATCTGCGATAAAAAGCTGCGTGGGAAAAATATATATAGTTATTGTTACTAAAACTTCTTTCGAGAGACAGAGAAAGAGAGAGAGAGAGAGAGTTACACAGAGTTCTCCGTGATATAGTGGAATTAATAATGGAATATTATGGAAACTCTGCCATATAAATATTCATAGTTAAATCGCCACGAGGCACGTTCAGTTTATTACCGCGCGAAATTGTAGATATTATATATTAACCTTCCGCATCCCAGCCAGATCTCTATAGATCTATTTCAAATCTAATTTTCCAATTATAACCACGCTTAACAATCGAAGTCGGCGGTGTGGGATGTGCCTTTACGTACGAAGTTGTACAGCGACGTGTTTGCTAATTAAAATTGCTATAATTTTGTCAAAATGATGTGTCAGAAATGACGACGTGGCTACACTGATTGCGACGTCGGAAACTTTGCGCTGTAGTCTGAATATTCATCAGAACAGACGAGAAAAATATTTCCGATATCCCGCAACAAGTCGAACAAAAAGTGTTTCTTTTAACGAACTCGTATAAATAAAGAAAATATGTTTAATATGAGAAAAATTTACAAATATGTAAAAAGAAAACAATCCTTTACAGATAAATTGCACTCAAAATATTTGATATATATTCTAACAAATTTAAAAAACAAATATATTTTATTCAATATATTTCTATTCAATATATTTTATTATTTTTTTAATTTATTATTTTTACCCAAGAACAAAACGACAAAGCGACATACCGGATCTACATTCTCTATGCGCGAAACGCTCCCCCGTCTGAGAGTTAATATAACGTTATCGAAAAAATGGTGATTGCTAAATGGTGATTGACATTTTTAATATTCGATTTAACAGTTCTCGGCTAACTTTATTTCCGATTGGACGAAATGAGCGCGGGACACGCACAGATACACAATATCAATATTAATACACAGCAGTCTACCAATATATCTAAATTTGATGTAACGCGAACAGTAAACGCTATCGTAATTATAAATATTCCAACGGAAATATGCATGTACGTGTATGAGATTTACGTGTGTGAGATTTGTGTGTGCGAGTGTGTATGTGTGTGGTTTTGCAATTCCCGCATATCGATGAAAATCTGTCCGCGCACACGGCCCGTTTACCAAACTGATATAATTGAATTAACGGCAGAAGCATGCAATTTCGCGATAGTTAATATATTTCGTTTATTAGTAGGTGTTCAAAATGTATTCGCCGATGTAAATTCATTAAACATTAGTTTCGCTGGCAAACACGCGATTTTCTAGTTAGTCGCGATCGAACACATCGATCGAACGCTGTGCATTCACTTTGCTTGCATACGTAAATTTTTTCGCTAAAAAGAAATCAAACAAAACGACAAATTTTTTCGAACATGTGCTTTATCTAATCTCATCCCCTATAAGTTGAGATCTCGAAGGAAGGAGTAAAAAGAAAGAAAGAAAGAGAGGGACGCGCGGTGTCGCGTCGAGAGTCGATTAATATTCCGTTCGGATCTCCACGTCCACCCACGTCGTTCTCTTAAAACCGCGAAATCCTCGTCTCTGCTGTTACTAAGGTAACCGTACACCGGCGCGAAATTACTCGTAAAAGCGGTCGTCGTGGACGGGCGGGTGCGAATACGTCCCGGGCGCTTTACGGTCTCCCAGAAATCGCCTTGCGGCACGATCTCTCACCTCCCTCACGCCTCCCTCACGATCCGCAATTGTCTTTTTATCGCGAATCGGTTTATTTCGCCGCTTTATTTTAGGAACGGCACCCGGTACATTTAGCCACCGATGCACGGCGATGCACATGTCGTCGCGACGCGCGACACGGCCACCGACGAATCGACTTGAATTACACGCAGCGCACCGTACGCACACATGCACGCACCGTTGCAACACACACACACATACACGCACGTGCGCGCGCGCATATAAAGCTGCGACATTTACTCAAATGCATATACATGCTCGAGCGCACATCATTCGTACGGAGTGGCGTTGCACGCACGTGTGCATGTACGCTGTCATTCGGAAATTTAAGAACGGAGTGCAACTGCATATTAAAAAGTGCGAAAAAGTAAAACTTATCTATCAAGCGTTTTAACGCATGCTAATTAGAAAAGAAGAGAAAGTGTATTCCGCGACGGAGGTGCAAAGCACGTCCGAAACGCGCTCGATGTCGTTTCACTTCAGTGATCAAACGAAAACTGCGATGCGTTCGACGTGCGCAAGACGCCGAGTCGAACTAACAAAAAGAAGGAAAATATTGTGAACGTTTTTTTTTTTTTGTTTTCGAAATGTATTCTTTCCGATGTTATTAACAAAGAATATATAATCAAGACACTCCCGCTATAAAACACGACGAATTAACTTTTATCTTAAGACTTTCGAGCGACAGTGCGTTCATAGGTGTTCGCGTGTATGTATGTACATTTGTGTGAGCGACGTGTGTGCGGTAGCGAAGATAAGCCGGTGAAAATACGCGAAGTCACGTATTTTATGAAATATATACTACGGATGTACCACACATACAATAAACGCGTATACACGTATATTCGTACATCTCGCGGAAGTACGCGTGTGCAGAATTTCGGTGGCATTAGTAGTAGGTTGCGCGAAAAGGTAAACGCATTTTCCGGATGGGCTCGCGCGGAGAACGCCGCGTGCGCAATCCCACCTCTTCCTTCTCTCTGCTCGCGAGAATTCCGCGAGCGACAGAGATCAGACTTACGTTTTCTCTATTGTGTGTACACGAGAGAGCTTGAATATAATTTTAAACACGCGCCGACGGAGAACGCGCGGCGCGGAAGTTTCCGTCGCGAGAGAAAACCCGCGAAGAACATAATATCATTCTCATCGTGTCTGATCATCCGAGAAAACAATTCAAAAACAAAACAAAAAAAAAAAAAAAGAAAAAAAGAGGAAATGAGAACGTTACGGGAATTAATTGAATGGCTTTTTGCAAGTAATTTAACCGTGCAACTTGTATAAACAAAGTCGCGGATCAGTGCGACTTGTATAAAGGAAACGCGGTTTTATACACAAAGAGAGAAAAAGAAGAGAAGACACAAAAAACAAGCTCACCGAGAAAAACAAAGAATTATATTTCCGAATATCTCGCTTTTATCTGTCGTCGCGGATATAAAAGTATCAGAAACCATTTCTATTATACTGCTACGACTGTGTGTATTGATGTCGAGAGATATCGTCAGAAAATCATCGATGTTTCCTGATATCGCGGCAGACATCGACGGCGATCATACACACACATACCTATTGCGGGCTCTGACGAAAAGTCGACGGCAATGCGAGCGAACGTGACGAAATCCGATATTAAACCCGGCAAATAAATCACTTTCGGATTTATGCAGTGAAGCCGGAAAAATATTTTCCGAGCCGTGCAAACGCGAGAGCGCGCGCGCACGCGACCGTGTTTTATTTTTCAAACGTGATCGAGCAGACGTTTTGTTATTGAGTCTAGTACTTTGGACGTACTCGAGCAACAAACGCGATATCTCGCGCCGCGATATTTCCGTGTTGAAATTAATTCGTCGACGCGTAATGAATATTTTCTCTTTTGCGAATACCTGTTTCTTACATATACGCCCAGCTGTATAAAAAAAAAATGCAAACAAATCTTCATTTAATGTTTTCAATTTTAATTAGGAATACAATAATGCGCTTTGGATTTAATTAGCGTTTGTAAAGTACGCTTGAAGCGTTTTACCGTTGCAAGCTTTTTGCCGCGCTATGATCGCAAAAGTCCGCCAGGATATTATGCTCTTTAAGCAAAGTTACAAAAGAAGATACCTGCCATCGCTTTACGCGTTGTGCCCAGTTTTATAATAAAGTTTACAGCGCAACAACCATTTCGACTACTCACTCACTCTCCGTCTCTCTTACTCTCATACACACACACATACACTCTTTCTCTCTTTCTCTCGATTATACGTGCCACTTTATTCTATTCGAATATTCTTGAAGATCTATTATTTTCTAAGTTCTTTTTGTACACTGAGCGCAATAACTTGATATAATTCCAATCCAGATATAATGCGATTCTCGATATATTACAGTCGATAACAGTGTATTGTTAGATACGATAGAGCTGTACACAGAGCCACGATCGTTCCGCCGTAATGGCAGAAAACCCTGCGCTGCCCTCAATATACTTAAAGCTCGCGATTCAACAATCCATAAAATGACATAAAAAATGTCCGGAGAAAAGTGTCCTCACCGATCTGATTTCTATAACCTCTCCCAAAAGCAAATTGTTTATTTTCACGCTACATTGACACTCGTGTTTCGGTGATTTAGTTAAAATATTTCTTCCCATATTTTATATTCTGTTTCAGTTTACTCCTGACCGTTTATTAATAATAGCAGTGGAAATTGATATCATTCATAGGATTTTCGACTATTTTGACGTATGAAACACGTGCAAAAATGTCTCGAATATGTCACGAATTGTAATTAATAATGTCGTTGTTATATTGTTATTCGATACGTTTGTCATTATCGTTATTAAAGGGCGTTTGTGGTCAGTCTCGACTTTGTGATAACAGCTCTTGATGTGCGATTTATTAGCAGCGAAATCAAAAATATATATATATATATATGTATATATATAGTTTAATTGAATTAACCGAAAACGCGCGTGACTACATGTACGTAATACGATTACGGCTCTAGCGATTGAGTTCGGCTAATGCTATTTTGTTAATTAGATGTTCCAGCAAAACCGGGAAAGTATTTAATTGACCGGATGTGTACAAAAGGGGAAACGCTGAGGTTGGGCTTTTCGATTTGTTTAGCTTCTTAACCGCGTAAATAAATTCAGAATATTTCCGATAAAATGCGCAGAATGTTTGAAGTGTGAGCATCCGTTACATAATACCCACCATTTAAAGTCCGGGCAAATTAACTGCAATTAACCGGCATTTAATAATCATTAACGTAATCACGAGAATTTACTCGTTACAGCTTGAATTACATTAATTAGAGAGAGTGAGAGAGAGAGAGAGAGAGAGAGTGGGAACTACAGCGCGAACGACAATATTGTTTTGTGCATAATTTTTCGCTTTTACTATAATATATTTGCATTATATATGTCGAGGCGTGTAAACGCTCTCTATTTCGAGTCATTACCATAAATAATTATTGTAATACAATCCACGCAATTTGTAATACATTTGTAATTTTATATAATATGCATAAACATAAATGCTATTATATTTACATTTTATGTGTGTATATATATACACACATATTACATATTTCGCACAATGTATTATTTTGCCATTTATTTCGCAGATGACGAATGCTCTTTCTTAATCCTACGTTTACATACAGCACGTGCCACAATTTGTGGAGAAGGATATACTTTATCTGCGAGAAATAAGCATGTACGTCCTTCTCCAATAGCTTCATTTCTTGAAGTATTTCCTTCGATGAATAAAGGAAAAAGCATTTGCTCCGCAGTTTTTTTTTTGTTTTTTTTATACGATCCAACATTTTCATTCACGTTTCTCCGAAACATTTTATTTGATAAATAAAAAAGCAGATGCACTACTCTTCATTTTATTTCGCGATATTTATTGCCCGTTTGCGAGACATTGGCGATAGCGGATTATTGCATATCGCACGACGTGAAGAGAAAAAGACACCAAGCTCACTTGGTTTTACAGTGTCATTGTAATGTAACTCTTTAAAAAAAATATTACTTGCAAACACAAATAAATTCAAATATGACAGCAAATGTGAGCTTACGTCACATGTAAAAATTTGTTTTACTGACGTATATTTCTTTAATATTTTAAAATAAAATCATTTTTTATTAAAAATAGAAATTTACGTCACTTTATATGATTTATTTTAATCGAACGTATTCTCTCAAAAGTGAAATTCGTAAATGCGTCTACAATTTTGCGGACGTGGTTTCACGACGACCATAACAGCCTGTTCTGAAAAATCACTTTTCAGATTCGGATCTCTTCGTGAGTTACGACAACGAATATTGTCGTTGCATAACGATGCAACCCGCATCGCTCGCGAGACTCCCGGAGCGTCGTTTCCGGAGTAACGAGCCATTACTCCCGGTCAGATTGAGGTTAAAGTTGTAGTATGTTTTTTCGATAATTACCAGCGCCATATCGCTGGTTTCCCGTCCCGCGCGTCGCTTCGTCTCCCTCGTACGACATACGAGGCGAACGTCCACCGCTAATATTAAATCAGGCGACGAAAAAGTTGGCCGTTACTCCTGATATCGAGCGTCCAATTATCGCCGACGCTAAATCAGTTCGAAGCGTTGTTTCCACCCGCGAAGAGAGACCCCTATTAAAAGTTAATGCATTTGTCACACAAACCGCCCGTCGCGACACACATACATAGCGTTCCCGCTGCTTGTTAGGTTTTTAATGGATTTATGATTGAGGACGTTCTCTAAAAAAAAAAATAAAAATAAAAAAAACCATCCTCGGCTCCCCGCGGCGCGGACCGCGAAAAGGGAAACGAGCATCGCAAATGAATACGGTTAATCTCGTTGCGTCCCTTCATCACGAAGCAGCGAGAGAAACGCGCGGAAGGGTATAGAGGAGAATGAGAGATGCTCAGCTTGCACTTCATCAGCCGGTCTTTCTTTTAATAAGCACATCGAGCTTTGTGGTGGATTCTCTGCTCCGGCTCTCTTTTCCCGTCTCACCTCTTTCTCTTCTTCTTATTTCCTTCTTTCTTCTTTTTCCCTCGTCAAAACGCGCTTCTAATCTCTTCGCATTTATCACCGCCCACTGCAGCTTAAGCGGCAATTTTGTAGCGCGCTATGCATGTGCTTGCTTTAGCCGTCCTCTCCGGGCAATCCCCTTAATGTGTACTTTTTCTCACTGTCATAATTGAGGAGCGGTCCCGCGGTAGAAGAGGAGGCCGTGGTACTATCTCCGGGAATGTTCTTTCCTCATAAATTCCACCCTTACGCTTCGCGGCAAGTGCTCGCCTTTTGTACCACAACGCGCCTCGTGTTACGATATTAAAAAAAAATTTTCGCGATTTTTCACGCGCCCGCTGAGCTTCGCAGTCCACCATTTACGCGAAGCGTCCACTCGATGGCAGAAATGATGACGGTTATTTCGATCACCTTATAACGATTAAGAAAAAAAAGAAAAAAATAATAATAAGAAGAAAAATAACAGGCGAAAAGAAAAGAAGGAGAAGCGAATAAGTAGAATTTTATCAGAAATTTCATTCGGCAGTAGTATAATAACACAATATGCGCGACCAATTTTTTTTTTTTTTTTTTTTTTTCAAAGTTCGTTTGAAACATTTCCCGTACTGCTTTCACAGTTTCTCCTTATTCAAAGAGCTCTCTCGAGGAAAGATTGCGCGTTGTAAGCGATATATAATTTACGACAGAAAGAGAGAAAAGGATATATTTCACCGCGAGACGACTACTTAACATTGCATGGCATTGTCCAGAAAATACGCTCGTGCCGCCGAAGAAATAGAACAAGTCCGATATCACCCGAGTGAAATGCGCGCGCTTGTTTCTTTCTCTCTTTCTCTGAGAGAAAATTTTCGACTGAAAACAATCTTTCAGCGCCGGTTGGCGCGCGGCCGTCTCGCGAATTGAAAGTATGTAAGTATCTCGTAATACTTTGGCAGCTTCTCTCTTAAAAGTAACTTTTAATATGCTGGACGGACAGCTAATTATATTACTCTTTATCTCTTCTCTCTCTTTCTCTCTCTCCCGGGCCTTATTTGACATATCTTTCTTGTAGCGACGGCGTTTAATTCCCGTTAAACAAATTTCCGATTCGTCAGACTTCGTGCAGTAAAATTTTCATTACGACATAAGATGCGCGACCTACTTCACCCTACACTCCGAGATAGCATATTCTCCGATAGCTTATTGTAGACGTTACCCTTACACGATTACACTATCTTTTTATAGAGATGACTCTCTTTTATGGTACAGTTTGTTCTTCTCTCTATTCTCTCCCTTCAAAATTTCCAATATCAGATTCAGAATTTCCGATAAAATATACGAGCAGAATCCGATTATCAGACCGATGTAAGTTCTATCGTACGATGTATATTTGATTTCCTTTCTGATTAATATAACAAGCGGTTAACCGCGTTATTAAAAGAGTACGTACGAAGTATGTACAGAGGATTTTTTTTTTTTTTTGTTATCTTTGAGTTTTCTCTCCGTCGAAACGTCAATCGCGAAAATCGATGTATTCTCCCGAGATTGTAAAGCTCAAATAATATTCGTCGACAATTAGCAAAAAAGCAAACGCGCGGGCACACAAGCGTGTACGACCGCATTCTGTTCGATCTCTTCGACGCGTTTTCGTTCTCGTTGTCGTCGTCGTCGTCGTCGTTGTGTCGTGCTTTTTCCTCATTCCCTCGTCTTTGACATAGCGATCGGCACTTCAGTCTCGGGCTCTCTTTTTTCCGCTCGTCAGCCGGTCGAGCACCAAAAAGGAGGACGTTTTGACCAAGGCGCTTTATCGAGGAACGAGCTGCCTGCCCGATCGACAATATCTCGACAATTCACCCTTGAGCGGAACGCTGCCGATTCTGACCGTCCTCCTTCTTCTTCTCATCCTTCTCTTCCTCACCGCCGCTTCCTCTTACCTCCTCCACAATTTCTCGTCCTCTCGTCCTTCCGCTTAGACGTCTCCGTCTCTCTTTCTTCACTCACTCGTTCTTCATATTTCTCCCCGGTTTTATTTTTCTCCGGAAGAAGAGCCGGCATCCCGTGGCTACGGGGGTGCCCGTGCATTCGCGCCTCCCACTTTTCCGGCGCGACGGTCCGCATGTATCAAAGGTACATAATAAATTGAATATTATATCCAACGATGCGAACGAGAGGGTGAGAGAGGGATAAGGAGAGAGCAAGCACGAAGAGAGGTGGCGGGAAAGAAGAAAAGCGACACCGGTATAGTCCTGCGGGCCTGCGCCATGCGATTCGAGCGCGTCCCGTCACGGCGAGAGCGCGTCCCGACGCCGCTCTCTCGACTCGCTTCGACGACGCGGCCAGCTCGGCGCAGTCAGTACACGCGTCCCGACGTCCGGGGGATGCGCCCGTTGACGGAGGTGTAGTTTTGCCACGCGAGAGATCGTCCGTCGAGATCGTGCGAACGATAATCCGCTGGAAAAACGCGTGAAAGCAACGCGAGTCCAGTCGCGAAGAAAAAGAAAAAAAGAAGAGACAAGTGCGCGAAAGAGCGAAAGATTTCGCGCGTACAGCGCGCTGTATCGTATATTGTTCTTTTTTTTTTTCCAGTAATGATACAATTAGTTCGCGACGTAAAAATCTGTCGATAAGATTGTTCAATTTTTTCTTTTTTTTTTTTTTATAAATATAGTGAAGTAAGTTTTTAAATTACATTTTTCCCGTCAAACGATGAAGCCATGTTCGGAGATCCGGATCGTTTTGGCACGAACAGAGTGAGCCTGACGTTTAGATAACGATTTTACTCCCCCGGCGTGTGCGAGTGATCGCTGCGATCTCGACGATACACTGTGTACATTTTTGTGTAAGACAGAAAGTTAAAAGAACGAGGAAAAGAGGAAGAGTTATGCTCCGCGTTAGCTCCTTGCCGAGTGCAATATAGAAGTGCAGTTGCATTCTTTTTGCGTGATGTATGTAAGTTGTCTTCGTGCGGAACATGGCAGCTGGGATTCCAAATAAAAATCGGGTCGGGGACGCGAGCACGCGTAAAACCGGCGTTACTGCGACGTTAACGTAAACGATATTATTAAAAGAACATTTTTGGAGCATTTTACGCAAGGTGTGAGTTATTGCGCTATATTTCACGTTATGCGTGGGTGTTGTAACTTAGATATCGTTCTCTTTTTTTTTTTTCGCTCTGCCATTACGAGACCCGCATGCCGAGCGTGTTTCTCGTACGACATACACTGAGAGAAAGGGCATGTGAGAGAGAGATAAAGACGCGCTTATACGCGATGCTTTTTACGACATAGAGTCTACAGGCAAATATATTTGACAGCGCTGCTAATGACGGCGAATTTATTACTTCGCGTCCATAAACCACATACAAATGTAATATAATTATATAATAAAATTCTATGTGGTTTTTTTCAAATATAATAATTTTTAATATTAGTGTAATGCGCGCGTATTAGTGCAATAACAATTTTGATATGATAATGAGATATAAACAATATTAACGTTAACAAAATAATGCTATGTGACCGATACTATTATTAAGAAAAAACTGATATATTTTTTGCTCTCTCTCTCTCTCTCTCTTTATGTTAAAAGAGATTAAATATAGTACTCCTTTATAATTTTAAAATCTCATAATGAAATACCTCGAAAACTATTCCGCAATTAAAATATTTCGTTAAATTATAAGATAAACATTCGAAATTATTCGAGAAAGTTTTCCCATCGATTCACATGGAAGAATAAATATCATCGGAACTTGTCTCATAATTGTCTGTAATTTCGAAGTTTGCGATGCTTTGTACACCACTTTAATTGAAAAAAAAAAAAAAAAAATCTTCCTTTCAACTATCGATATCGCGCATTGTGCGCGAAGTATCGCCGAACTTCGCATACTTTACACGAACATTAAAAATGCATTCGTTATCATATCTCGTCAGCCCGTTTGCAACGGTTCGGTCTTCCTTTAGATAAAAAATGGAAGGAAATCAGGAAGAACATATAGTCGGTTGAAATGTGTATAACATCGCTCGTTAAACGATACACCGACTCTTGCATTTCTATGATTGCGCGTAAAGAGCACGGTTGTGTTAAAGCCACGATATAAATATATAGTTTCGGAAAAACTTTTAACTAGCATTTTAAACACCTATTAAGCTCCATCTATTTCATATGGAAATTTCAAATTTCGTTGCTCTCTCTAAATATCACCGCGATTATATGCGAACTCACCGTCGCGAAGCGCTTGGAGCAATTCTATTCAAAGCAACGAAACGATGTTTATGCACGATTCGCCTCTGATACCCTCGAATTAATCCGTTTCGCGTACACAATGCCGCTCGCTCACAAAGCAGACATATGTCCGTCTGCGATATTATATCGCTGGAATTATTCTTCGCATTATGAAAGAGAGATGGCAAGAGAGAGAGAGAGAGAGAGAGAAAGAGGAAGAAGAGAGACGAGCGTTTCGGCGCGATAGCCGGAATAAATCATTCAGAGTGATATAACGTCGCCGATGAAGGGGAGATCGTGGGAATCTCGAGGTACGAGAAGGAAGAGGGGTGAAATCAAATCTGCCGCGGAGTGTATTATCATAAGAAAAAAGATTATTGAGAAAACTGGCGCCGAGATAGAGTTTCCCGGTATATAAATTGATCGGTCGCGCGTCCGAGCGAGAGTTTTTCCGCAACGTCGTTTTCGAACGCGATTAACTCGATCGGTCTGGACACGATTTTCGGTCCAGGCACACAACGACGATCGATTTATCGAGCGGAGAGATCGACGAGGCAACTCGGCGACGAAGGGAAACGGCTATTAGAAAAACGACAGGTTAAATCCCGATCGACTAAACCAGTAAATTTCTTCGGTTTGTATATCACTTTTTTATATTTTCTATTCGAATTTCGGCGCGAGATAGAGATCGGTGCCGACCGTTTCGGGTTATCGTCTCCCTCGTATTTCACGTGCGCGATCTCATTCACGTCGTACTTCGCAGCGATCTTTGCGCATTAAACTGACAAATGTTCTGTATATACATATTATCACGCGAAACGACACAGATGATCGCGTGGGTGAGAGTGTAAGTTGTCAGGGATAATGTCAGGGGTTAAAATTTTCAATCGAGACAATATTTATGGGCGCACGGAGCAAGGTAAAATATATAATTATAAAAAAAAAAAAAAACAAACTTTTCTGCTGAAAATATGAGCGAGTTTAAAAATTCATTTACATTATGAGATTGTTAATTTTACGTGAACTTTTTTATGAAGCGCGCTGGTTTTGGATATTCATGTGTGAGCAGTTCAATTATGCGCAATTTAAAACTGAAATCTATCAATTAGCTGTAAAATTAATTGAGATGTGTTATTAGAAACAGAAAGAGAATGGAGAAAAGTGGAAAAAATAAGGCAAAAATGTGACACGTCAATATATACTGCCGCGTTCTCTCAAATTTTAAACGGAAACGATCGTACATGTTCACGCACATTTTCCGCCAATTCGCGAACGGTTTGTCATTTCATTTAATCGCAAATTGCATTTTTTATTTCGGTGGAGCGTTTTCCATATCTATTTATAAAAATAACAACATCTGCCGCGTCGCGTATCGCAATATGACGGTCAGTCAGCGGCTTCAATTTAGACATTTTTAAACGTGTTGAATAAAAGACTTAAGAGAAACGTATGTACCGAGAGAGCTTCTCGCTTATGCTAATTTCTTTTTTTTTCCTTTTATTTTCGGAAAATCCTGAAATTTTCAACAGCGAATACGAGAGCAGGAAACTTTCACGGTCATTATTCCACAGCGCGCGAAGTGAATTTACGTTCGCCGAAGGAAAATTTGGTCGAGTATAAATCTCTGGGCGGTTTTGTGTTTCTCGTTTAGCGTTTCTCGGGATTTTAGCATTTTCGCCGGAAAACACGGGGGGCGGTTTCTATCGCGTTACGCGCGGCATAAGTCCGATTGGGAATTGCCAGATCGGCGGTGTAACATTTGCTCGGCTTCCTGTGGCGATTGTTTGCGGGCAAACATCCGGACCGCGCGCGGGATAAACGCGCCTAAGAGAGCGGAGAATGGAATTTTACTTGTACAGCACGCGCACAGACAGCGAAGCCCGGATCGCCTCTGTAAGGTTTGTTGATATTGCCAATCTGTTCGCGGCTTCCGATAATGGCGAAAATCAGATTTATAGGCGTAGCAAGGCTTTTAGTTCGCACCTTACAGAAAATTACCTCTGTGGTTGGAGGCGGTGATGTCGGATATTGCAACGTCAAAAATAAACGTAAACGAGAGAGAAAAGAAGAGACGAGAGGGAACGAAAAGGATGGAAAACTGGATTAAATGGCATAAAAGATGCCGGTAATGCAGCGAGTAATGATCAGCCGGGATAATAAATTCAATAAAGGTATATGAGAATAATAAGCCCGATCGAAAGGAGAACACGAGGCAAATCCGGAAGGGCAGACAGGGAAAATGTTTTCAAAGGGAGAGAGATCGAGAGACAGAGAGAGAGAGAGAGAGAGAGAGAGAACCAATCCGCGGAAATTGCAGCAGCGGAAATAGAGCGAGAATTAAACTCCGTGGCGCGGATTAAAATATTTTCACGCGGCGATAATTGAAGAATAAAAGATTTTCGCCGCGCTCGAATAAATCAAACTCTCTGTTTGGCGCGCTCGCGCGCGCGCGTCCCGCCGTTCCGGATTTCTCTCTTTCTCTCTTTCTTTCGTATCTCTTATCAAATCGATGAGATGCCGCGAAGATATATGTGCGGTTCTTAGATGGAACGCCAAGATGCTCTGTCCGTACCGCCGTCGAATTCATAAAATATAAGAGGAAAGGATAAAAAACAGATGTCTGCGACGCGTTTTCCGGAAAGACGTCTGATCTCATCGCGCGAGAACGATCGCGATCGATATACGTCACAATGATTTTTACGTGCCAGCCCGGAAGACTAAAGAGAGGATGAAGAATAAGAGCACGCGAAGAAAAGTAAAATTTTCTAGTTGAAATATATATATATATTTTTTTTTTTTGACACACACAGTTAACTAAACGTCGGAGAGGTTCTCGCGCCCGGCCGGGGAGCTAAACTCGAGCTCAACAGCTTTTGGCGTTTTTCCCTCGGCTTCTATCAGATAAAATTGCAGGAGCAGAAGCTGCTTCTAAAGACCCCGAAAAGTAAAAGAACCTCGAGGAAGTATACCGGTACGGGAAGTGGGGCCGAAATTAAGAGCCGGAGGAAAAAAACGACGACGGCGCCGCGGCGTTGAAAATACCCGACGGACGATATTTGAAAATGAGAGTACTTCCGCGTGCGTGATGATGTATAAAAAAAGTAGTCGGCGGGAATATAATATGACGGACATTTCTCCACTTGACCCCTCTGTCTCTCGAAAATCACGACGCCTTTCGCCGGGGAATCCGTTCACTTCGTCCCGACGTCGCTCGGGCCATCGATCACACGTTAAGCGAGATGGGACAAAGAGCCTATAATCTGACATCGAGACGTGCGAGGAGGTGGGACTGATGAAGAGGGTGAGGAAAAAAAAGAAACAGAAAGAAGAGCCACTCGGGAACGACGCGAGCGCGGAGGGTTAATGAGAGTCGGAGAGCGAGACAGGACAACGAGAGGTTTTCATTTAGTCCTGTCGTAAATAAGAACGAGCAGTTATTCGCAATGTTATAAGCGGCTAAAGTAAAAAAAAAAAACGAGCAGGAGTAAAATTTCGCCTCGTACGCGCGGACTGAAATCTCCGTCGCTAAACAGTCGGAATGATTATTTACGTGATAGCGTTAGGGATAATTGTCCCGCACGTGTATCGTCCCGAAGGACGACCCGACGACGAGAGAGACTCGGAGAATTCAAGATGTACGATCCAAGTCCGACAAAACACTTTGGCGGTCGATGTTTCTCGGGCACGTACATTACACAGAATTGCCGTGAAACTTAGTGGCGTTTATACGTCGCTTGACAAATGTATCGATCGAGAATGGAGACAAGAAGAAGCGTTGAAAAAAAGAACTAAACGAAACACGAAGAAAGAAGACAGTACACACACACACACACACACACACACACAGAGAAAAAGAGACAGTAACGTGAACGAAGAAAGTTTTCGCACACGTTAACCGGTTCGTTTTCTAGCCTTCGGTGGTTCAGGAGTAGCACGGGGGTGGTCTCACCCCCGGACAGCTTCGTTTTCTCGCGATGGGCACGGTCGGTTAAGTGAGTCGTTCGTCTCTCTTCGTTTTTAGTTTATTGTTTTTGTTTATACGTTCTATATTTTTACAATTAAAAAAAATTTTTTTATTTTTACGCGTGACTTTCTGAAAAATAAAATATAAATGTTGTAAGTAATGCGAAATAAAATGTAAACAGAGATACAGTGCGATAGCGTAAAACACACACAGTCTATTGATTTCAATCAGATTTGTAGAATTGACTCTTTTAGACGTCATCAATAAAATTTTTAGTTTTTTTGTGTTCCGCCTCAAAATATCAATTTTGCGGCGGAAATTAATTTCGAAACACAAAAAATATTTTTTTTAGCTTTTCATAAAACGCAACGTGGGAAAATTATTTTTGCATGTCGCGCATTTTTACTATCAACAATAGTTTCGAAAGTATTTACATAACTCACTCTGTTCATTTGCGCGCGGATAAAAAACTGATTTTACACATCCGAAATATATTCAATATTCTCACATATGTGTTTCCAAGAGTAATAATACTATGTAAATTATAAATTTCTGCTCGTTTTGAAAAATGCATCTTAAAATATACAAACTGTACACACAGACATTATTTGTTCTGTTATAGTCTACATGAAAATTTTCCCAAATATTTATGTTTGAGAATGATCGGCAAACATTTGGAATGTGAGTTATTATTGTTGTTCAGCTTTGTTTTAATTCAACATAATTAATTAATGAGTTATTTCTCAGGTTTAGAGTAGTAATCAAATATATATCGAAAAACGTGCGGAAATTAGTATTATAAAATCACAACAATCGCGAAAAATCCTAGAAAATCATCGCGACGATTATTATTCGGAAATCGGATCCCCAACAAGAAACAATAAGCGTCATTCTTGCACGAAATTTCCTCTCTCGTACAGTAAAACAAAAAAAAAAATCTAAAACACGCGAAGAGAAAGCGGAGGAGACAGAGTAATACAAGAGTCTGTTATTATCGCTCAGCTGTTCTTTCGCTCTTTCAGAATGAGGGTGGCACGGCTATTACTGTGCTGCGTACTTCTCGAAGACTACAGCACCAATCTCGGCGGAACGGCAATTACCAGTGACGCCATGCGCCAGGACGGCCCCTCGTCCGCGACGAATCCGACGCTATCAGGTACATACTCATCTGCATATTGCGCCGGAGGGCCGGGTTTTCCTATTTCCACGCTCCTTATTCCGTCCGCGCGACGAAATCGCGCAGACGGAAATTCCTGTCGACGTTAATGTCACATGCCGGGGAATGCGCGCGAACAAATATTTCATGTTACTGCCGGAAAAATGAAGGACACTTGCCCGTCCGCTCGCTCTTTCTCTCGGATTTTTCACACGGATTTTTTCTAATAAACATTGACGAACGTCCGGAGAAACTCACCCTGTGGGAATAATCTTCGGTCCGACACATTTGGCGGAGTTCGCACAAGATTATCCCCGAGTGATATAACGTATAAGTTTCAAACGTAAATAAACAAATTTTCGTTTCCCGCGTACTTCGCGCGTAAATTAAAATTTATTTACATTTACGTAAACACGAGGAGAAACAAAACGCAGTAAGTATATATATCCGTCATCTCGATTTTAATTTTACTCGTCAAAAAACAGTGTCGTTTTGACAAGAAAATTTAATTTAGTTTATAATAACAAAAAAAAAGAAGATAATATTAAACTAAATCACTTTTAATTTAATATATTAAATGTTTTCGCTCCCACGGATAATATTGTAGCACGTACTTTGCTGCACATTTCGATAAAGCTGTTCGTAGCAGAAATTATCCACATTATTTTATTATCCACGTCATTTTATATACGAGCAATTTTTCAATTATAAAACAATTAAATAATTATAAATTATTAAATAATCCTTGTACAATTGTGTCATTGTTACATTTAAAATTATATATAGAAAAAAAGATAACCCTTCCAAAACATTCACCCTTAGTTGTAATCTTGTTGTTCTTTTTTTTTTTTTTTTTTTTTTTTCTCAGATCTCGGTAAATACTTGGAGTCTCTGCTCCGGGTGGTTTTTCAATTATTTGATAAGATCGCGCGTTCCACTCGCGTCGATAATCGAAACGCATTTGACCGGCAATAACCAGACAGATTTCTTTGCTTTGCGCGCCGAGTCGTAAATAAACGCCATTGCTTCACGTATCTCTTACCGCATGAGGGCGGGATATCTACTGCGCGACGTTTGAAGGGCTTCCCCGCGGAACGCGTCTAAAGCTTTGTGGAAAATCTGAATAATGCATTGTGAAATATTATCTATACGTGGCGGGATTTATACGGTGTTGCGTCGGCGATACGTTGTCTGCCTTTATCACGTAGCCCGATAATGTTTGGCGAAGTATGAGGAGAAAAATTTCCCTGCGCAAATCTCTTCTCTCGATCCGACACGCGAGACCTGTCTGTATATAACGTTCGCAATCTCTTACGGAAAGATAATTTAATTCTCATCGCGATATAAACAACCAACTGCAACCAACAGTATATACACACAACACACTTATCAAATCCCTTGTGTTTCTCCCGTTGCGTTGATGAGTGCTCCTCTCTCCTCGCGAGCGAAGGAGATTTTGGCAAAATTTCATCATCGCGCGTTTCAACAATTCAAGCGGAAGTGCGTTATCTTTTGTACGACGATAATTTGAAACGCATTCACGGCGCTTCTCTCGTGTTTTCGGCTAATAAAATAAGCAGAATTTGCGAATTTCTCAAAAGCCCCATTGTCATTTTACTTTGACCCCTCTTGAATAATTTCTGTGAATGCCGTAATAACCACCGCAAACTCGAATACCCCGAATTTAATGTATAAATATACGACCAACGCCGCGGTGGCTTGTGTAAAGCTACCGAAACAAAGAGTGTGTAATATCGCTATGTCGACGAACGAGCGCGGGGAGTTTGCCGCACTCAATGCATGCGGGGATTTCATTGCCGTTTATTTTTGCGGATTGTTCAGAAGTCGCGGCGGCTTACACGCCCGTCGGATCATCTTCATTTTTTTCTCCCCTTTCGACGGCGGCTTCTCCAGTCGAGAGACTCGCATTATCACCCGCCCGCGATATTTTATGAAGCTAATCGTCAGTGCATTCACAGATACGCGGTCGGGAAATCTACGCGTGTCGAAGCGAGCGCGCGATATTCATTCGTTTTTTGGTTTTTGTTTTGTTTTTTTATTCAATCGGTTGACATTTGTGTGAGATAGCAAGAGCAGCAGCGTTTTATTTCGCGCGAAAATATAAGTTAACCGATACGATCTACGTGGGTGTAATTTATCAGAAAAACGATATATTACAGTGACATGGAATTTATACAAATATCTATCATCAATCAATGTATCTATTATGCATTTTTATAACATACACATTATTTATTACATATTCCGAGGCACGTAAACATATGCTAGTTGCCTAAATTAAAGCCTAAAGTCTAAAAGACCTTCCTAAAGTCTAAAAATTTTTAACTCTTCTCAATTTTATTTAATTTGACATAACATTTAAAAGCTCGGATCATAATTATTTTTAACTTTCCCGTGAAGCCGCGTGTATTTTCTAGTTCGGCAACGCCGAAACGCAAAATTCGTCCGAGCAGTAAAGAGAAGAACAGTAAAGAGAGAAAACTACACGAAAGTTTATCCGCGGGTGCTCACCAAGACAAGAGAGGGTAAACGAAAGCGGGAGAAGAATGGAGCGGAGAGTGTTCTCGTTGGCGGCGGTTCGTCGTCGTTGCCGCGTCCGAAGTTGAAGTGGTTCTAGCCGGCTCGGCATTGCGACTGGGTCCATGCCGGTTAGTTCGCCAAGTTTTTCCTTTGAGGATGAAAGATATTAATTAAACTGTCACAGACACGGCAGCGCGCGCGCAGAACCCCTGCTTCTAACTTTATTTCGCCACTTACAAGTTTACTACTTAGGCGCTAACACGAACGAACGAACGAACGGACGAATAGACGAATGGACGGGCGAGCAGGTAGGCGACTGACTACAAGTCATCTTTTTTACAGCTCTAACGTGTGATATTTATGCGCACGATTGCCGGCGGTCGGAATCACGCGAGAAAGTGACGCGTGCATGCGAAACAATTGGCCAATTGTACACGCAGACGTGCTGAAATTTGTAGCACGACAGACAAGGCGTTTTTCAGCCTTCTCCGGATTTTGTTTCTTTTCATTTCACTGATCGCGCGTACATATGCCTTCAAACGATATTTTAACTAAAAACTGCGTTTAGATTATTCACTGCCAGTACTGGAAATCTATATAATATATTTCACGTGAACTACAGATTTCTAGCACTGGCAGTGAATATCGAAGCGCGACCCGACCTATTGTTCGACCTGATATGTAGAGATATTCACGTGTATATTCATATTGTTTGAAGATTCAAGTTATGCGAAGAAAGAAGAGGAGTTGTCTTGACAACGTGTTATTGATTTGGAAATTCAAGAGTTCGAATTTGAATTGGAAATCGGAGCATTTGTTTTGGTTTTACATTTCGAGCGTGTGTTGCGTTGTAACAAGTTAGAAACGTTTTTTTATTATTATTATTATTATTAATCTCACGTAATAATAACTATTTCGCGAGTTACGCCCAGACGTAATACATTTTGTATATTAATATACAAATGTGCTAGATGAGAAAAATTATTTTAATTTTTGCTCGTCTCATATGTTATGTTTTTTTTTTGACTAAATTTGACCCATTTTTTATGCGCAATTCTCTCTGCTTGCGAGAGAAGAAAAATTACCGCGGAGCAGTTAACAAATTGCTCTTTTATCTATTCTGCCGGATTTATTTTTTGTATTTTGTTTTGTTTTTTGTATTTTTTTTTTTTTTTTTTTTTTTTTTTTTTTTTTTTTTTTTTTTTTTTTTTTTTTTTCAACTTTATTTATCCGGTATCTTCAGATATACCTGACAGCCGTTGTGTTTCAACATTTCGATAGCCGATAAACCGATAGGGCGAAACAAAAGCACTATGTATAAACATGAGAACAGACTGTGTGGACACACTGTAAAAGCGAAATTAGCTAAGAGCCAACCTTTTGAACTGACCCTGTTGCGCAGGGCGGGCAAAACTTTATCCCTGTAAATATGCGAGGGAAAATATCTGCGGGCGAAATACGAACAGTGAAATTTTTATTTATAGTAGAATAACCGCAATAATTGCCTTTTCCGCGGGATTGAAAGTTGTTTATTAGATTTTTTCTAATAACGCCATGCGAGAAAAAACTTTTCTCGCCACAAATAATCGGTTTTGGAAGAAGTGATTACACAGAGAACGTATAACGTAACGAAGGCGCGCGGCGGTGAAACAATCGATAGGTACCGCGTTAATTTCATCCCGTGCGATGATTAAGATGTGCGATGTGCAACGCAAGTCGCAATGGCGTTTCTATCATTTGTATCGCGTAGTGTAATGATCGTATCTATACCAAATGACACGTTACGCGCGTGATGTCAGATTCTCGCGTGTAATACACTCGTACGTGTCTATCCGCGTAATACGTGACGTCGCAATACGTCTATCTGCCTATTCGCGCGATGATATGTCATTTCAGATAGTTCGTAATATACAGAGAGACACATTGTGTGTGCGCGCGCACGCGGAGTCCGGACACAAAGCTTTATAGTTGAAAGCGCGGCACGCACATGTACAATATATGTATACAATTTTGTGAAAAAGTGCAAAATAAATAATAAGAAAAACATCCGCGAGCTTCCAAAACTGCAATTTGGAAAATGCTCGTAATGGTTTTTCGCAACGTAGGAAAAAAAAAAAAAAAAAAAAAAACGAATGTCGACGCGAACTTGGCTTAATTGCCATTTCCATGATTATTTCGAGATAATAAGCAAAGATTAACCGATTCGATATCAAAACGTTTGACTTTCCCGACCGACTCCGACTCGCGTGTAACAGTTTCATCAAATATGAGCGTAAAAGGCTCGATAACGACTCTTGAATGACGAATCCGTAATTGCCCGCGCGCAATTCGACCGGATATTGAAAATAATCCGTGATTATCGCCGACTGTGTAAAATCGAGTCCGCGCAGCAACGTTGTGAATAGAGAAAGAGAGAGAGAAAGAGAGAAAGAGAGAGAGAATACGAGGAAACATCCACTCGGGGAAAATTCCCGGGAAATATATCGCTCGAATCGTCAAAGACGCGATTAAGACGCGGGATTCAAGTTTCGCATTTAGCGTCACAGGTGCGAGGCGCGTATACCGCGCGATCTCTTGGGTATTCCTCTGGGAAACCCTTTGGACGTTAGCGTACACTATATTACTGTCATATATATATATATACACACACACACCAAGTATATATACTGCGGTGTCCACGGTATAGTGGGCAAAACGTGTTTCGTTACCGTAGTTAACTGCGTTTGCACAACACATTCAAGTACAGGCTTCATCCAACCATCGCGTCGTCGTCGTCATCGTCGTCGTCTCGAGGCCATCGTACGGGCTCGCATCTGAGCACTGCTGTTAGCACCCGGGAAGCTTCGACATGTAATGTGTAACATGGCAACGTTAAGGACGTGGCAACATTATATAGCCATGTATAGAACCAATTACATTTGCGATTATACAGGTATATATATCAGGACTGGGACGTATGCGTGTACATGTATATACGTATATATGTACACGGAAGCGCGAGGAAACATCTCGCGGCCCGGGGCATTCGATTGTCACGAACGAACTTCGGACCGAGTTTTCTTTTACACGAATTACGCTTAAACATCGTCATCATCATTTCCCCGTTTACTCGTTGTTTTATTTTTCAATATTAACGGAACAATTATAAAAATTCATTTTTGCGCTGAAAGAAAGAGAGTGAGAGAGAGAGAAAACACGATTTTTCTGTACAGTTTTTTTTGTTACTTCTCAAAAAACCGAGTTGAAGTCAACATTAATATAAGCGCAATTTAACGAAAGACGTGTGAACGCTTGCTTTTTAAACCGGAGCTTTTCAACGATATTTTACACCGTTGAGACATGCGTTTTAGATGTAGCGCTAATTAGCGCGCTAATTAGAAAGCAGTTGCACTGCGAAATATGCAAGTGCTTTGCGTATCGTTCGGAAAAAAGAAACGCTCGAAATTTACGCGTCCGCGAAAGAGAGAGAGAGAGAGAGAGAAAGAATTTAAATTATACGCAATAATTATTCTTTATACGCATATTATCTTATGGGAAATCCTTCGGCTGATAATTCCCGCTGGATAATTTCCGAATTATCGATGACACTGAAACACAAGTTGAACGTCGTAGATAGTTTGACTTCCTCCGTTCCTCTGTTCGGGAGTACAAAAGTGCGTAACTCTCTCCCCGTGAGATTTTGTGTATCGCACCTCGTTAAACGAGCAGCGTCCGTTGTTTGCGAATAGAGAATATGCACTTAATATTAATATGCGCTATACTACGCCTATACGTTGAATGAGAAATAGTTTCAAGCATAGTTTCCCGCTCGCGCTCACGTACTAGTGGTATAATCTTCTTACACGTTAAGGACACGCTTCGTCGCGGGCATATACGTGCCGCGGGCTCGTAGGACGAAGAAGCGTGAGGTGAATTGCGAGTGCGTATTATGCGCGCCTATGTGTATCCCTTTATTTACGCGCGCGTGAACACATGTTTATGTTTATGTGCGTCTTTATGTGCGTATGAATCGGCCTCAAAATTTTAAACACAATTTCGAACATTTTCTCCAAACGGAGTTACTGTAATTGCACATCAAAAAATATCGGTAGATACAGCCACGTTCATATTACTTCATAACATTTGCGTCTACCGCGCGAAACGTCTGTGCATCGTCGCGCGCGTGCGACTACCTCTTCTGTTAATGCTGAAATATTTATTTCTGCGCACGTCGCATCGATATATATATATATATATATAGCCGGCAGCCGTCTGTATTCGGCGTGTTTATTGCAACAGGTATGTTGCAACTATATACACAATTGCCGTTCGTCATAAGACACACAGAACGGACTCGAAAATTCACGTCCCCCCGTCGCGCAAAATGGATTCTTTTGTTCGACGAAAAACAAAACGCTGAAGCGCTAATCATATTGTTTTTTTTTTTTTTAACGTCGCGAAAGTTGCGCGCAAGTCTCGAGTGGCTTTCGCGCGAATTATGTTCGCCAACGCTAACGCCGCGTAACACACCGCGTCGCGCAGTTAATCTCAAGCAGTTTACAAACTAAACTCCTAAACTGCTAATATAATAACAAGCTCTTGATTTTCACTTAACTCCCGAGCAAAAGTAAAATTTGCTCGAGTGAAATTTCGAGTTCGAAATTCCCTAATTACGGGAGAATTATTACGCGAGGTACAGGAGAATTCCAGTAATTTCGAGCGCATGGGACCGAGTCTTCCTACAATTTGAAATTAGTTTTTTCCCTTTCCAATTAGCAATCGAGGACTGGCGTAGCAAGAGACGAAAGATACATAATATTTCTCTTAGAGTGAGAATAGACGCGCATTCTATGAGTTGCGCGGTCACTCAAGCCCGAGGAATCGTCCCGCTAATGGGAGAATCTATTGGCCCACTTATAAAGAAGAAATTGTGATGCTCGAAATTACCGAAGTTCTATTCTATTGTTTAGAGCGTGTGAATCACCGTTGCACAGTTTTTACCAAATTTTTGCGGCATTCCTTCGTCCGCGCTAAAATAATAATGCCGCAGAGCATTTTATGAATATATTTGCGAACGAGAGGACGCCAACTTCACGCAGAACTAGATATATATAAGCGCGGGGTTGAGAGGGAAAGAATGGACGTATGGTAAAGTTGTTCCGCGATCTCGTCCTGCGCGCGCGCCAAGCTGTTTATATTAATTTTCTCGATCGAACGGCTTGCTGTGTTCAGAATAATGGATTCCGGTTACGTCACACCTCGGCATCACTCAATGTCGATCGCGCGAGAAACGAAAAAGAAAAGCCATCAGCCGTCCGTTCAAGGCGCTCGATCGAGCGCGCTGAACGCTTGTAAATTTCTCGTTGACTACGGTAAACTTTTCATCGGTCTCCTATACAGCGAGGGAACGAGAAACGATTTCCGTCTTGTATTAACGGAACGAGGGCCGGGAGCGAGAACTGCGGCGACATGCATTGTGTAACGCGATCGTGCACGCCGACTTGCATACGTATTGATGCGTATCGGTATGCATGTAATGTTAAGGCTACACGCACGTATAGACGCGGACACGAACGATACATACACCGTAGTATTCTGGAGCAGCAGGCGGGAAACCTCCGTGTTCCGCATGTGCGATCTTGCTAATTTCCGGGATCGGAGCCTGTCCCAAGACGATGAGGAGGAAGGAGAGAGAGAGAGAGAGAGGATTCGATTAATTAAACTTCGAATTCGCGCCGCTTCGCGGAAATAGAATTATCGCGGCTTATAGTCGACGGCGGCAACGGCGGCGGGCGGCGGCAAGCGCATTGGTTCGAGGACAGCGAGTCTGCACCGACTCCCCTGGAGGGAGGTTACGTCCGTAGCATAGGAGGTATTTGAGGAGAAGGGGAGAAGTCGAACTGTGTAACAGCTTGCGCCTTTAATCGTGAAAACAGGGGAAAGAGGAAGAGGAGAGGGAAAACGAGGTGGCGGCAAGGGGTGAGTGGATGGCGAACTAGTGGCGGATATATTTACGGCCTGAAGCAGCATGGCGCGACGCGAGAAGTTCTCTGGCCGGGGATTCGAGCCGTGAGAATTTAAAGTCCCGCGAATCTGGTTAAGACCGAACGGACTTTTCCTTTTCCCGCGACTTTCGAGTGGCGTTTCAATAATCCGCTTTGGTATCGGCGGCGTCGCTTAGCCGCCGCCGAGACGAGGAAGAGTCGACCGAGCGTTTATTAGGTTCTCAAGTCGAACTCTCAAGTCGTTGATCGATTATCGACATTCGATGCGCGAGTCGTGCGAAATATCCGATTTCTCTCGCCCGTTACATGTGTACCGAAAATCTCTTGGAAAATTGCCCGCCGCGTCGCAACTCCGCGGTCGATCAACACGACTTTCAAGAATAAGAGGACTATATACACTTTGGTTATGAAGTGCGCAACACTTGAAACAAAGTGCGCGGTCAAAGTACAAGTTTTCACTTCATCGTGTTTTCAAGATCAACATGTTGAAGCTGTTGCGCGAATTGATGTAAATAAACGTTCTTTTAATATGTTTGATGAAATATTTTCTAAAGTTGCGGATTTCTTTTTTATTTCATACCGTTTGCATAATATTTATTTTAAATAATTGGAGAAAAAAGATACTTTTATAGTACGTTCAATATAATGTCATAATAGACAAGAAAACACAATATAAAATACAATTAAAAGATTAATATAAACATTCGATTTTTAAATAAATTAAAATACGTGACAGAGATTACGATTGACTAAAAAAAGCTGATAAGATCTCTCGACTTTCGACAATGGCTCGATAATCCGCTTATGTTTTGGTTTGTTATAAAAAAGTTTTTGTTCTAAAGAGTTTGACGTTTTATTGGTGCTAAGATAAAAGCCGTTTTTTAAAAGCCGAGATAAAAAATTAAAAAAAAAAAAACAAAAGAAAAGTTAAAAAAATCTAGAAACTAGAAAGAATTGCGCAGTAAATGTGAGATTATTGCACTAATTGGCGAACCAATTAGTTGAGCCAATTAAGTTAAAAGAGCGAAAAAAAAGGAAGAACTAAATGAGGACATGATGCCGACATATATTTTTTCTTCCGAATAAACGACTCTCTCGCGTGTTTATGTAAACGATTATCGCAGGCGCGTAACGTAAAGTCGCGAGAGAAAAACGCGAAAGGATAAAATAATAGGATTTTTTTGTTGACAGATTTATATCATCTAATCCTTCGTGGGAATGTAATGCTTGCGGCAGAAAAAAAAAAGTGACGATGAGGGAAAAAGAAAGAAGCCACGACTCGTACCTCCTTTCCCTTTTCGTGGTGCAGACAGCTCTGATGATAAAAAACTCTTTTTTGCAGCCGCATAATATCATAATAACTATGTAAATCAAATCGCCACCGTAGCAACCCGCAAACAGAGAATCGGATATTTATATGTTAAGCTTCCGTTTCGTTTTCCGCATCGTATAGCCGCCGCATTTCACTTTGACATGCGCTATATATACGTCGCTGCACGCAACTCAACGACAACGAGCCATCGCAAAAAAGCATTATTTAACTATCTACACTTTTAGTATTAACAGTTGCCGGGTACGCGGTGACATCAAACAAATCCTCTCCCGTATAAAACATCAAGCTCGTTGCGTGCGAATGTGTGTGTGTGTGTATGCGCGTGCGTGAAGAGTGAGACTTTTAATGCGAGAACGCACAAACATTCGCGAAAATTGCTCAGCTTTTATAAAAAGTTTCAAACATCCTTCTGAAATTCTGTCCATTTTCGGATTGCCGTGTATAAAATCTCGTAGTAGAACACGTGTAATAATAAATGCTCCGCCCGCACACGTTTCCTCGACGTTTTTATTAGAAAGTGATTCCGTTCGGATTACAAAGACGCGTTAAACACTTACCGGTTTTTACGAGAAAGGTGGAAGAAAAGTTTCACGACTTTAGCCGAGGATCATATTTACGTTGGAAGAAACCTCGGGAAAAGTGCAGAAAAGAACTCGCGCGAGTTTCAGGAAGAAACCGTCGAGACAAGATGTACAGAAACTCGGAGGAAAAATTCCTAGCAAAAATATTTAAGAACAGAGCACGAGCATTTAAGATTGCGGGAGTATTCCATATGTACACATGTACCTATATGTACAAGTGTACATATACATAAGAACGTAACGCAAGAAAGACGTATTTAATGAAATATTATTCGGAAAAAGTAAGAGAAATTTCACAGAAAGGGAAATATAGAGAAAAGATAAAAAATATAAAATATATACTAATCATATCTTTAGATATAATAAATTCTATTTTTCTCACCATTGCGTGGATTTGATCGCCTCGGGAAATTAATCGTCATATTATACATTTTATAATGTTTAAAAAGTGCGAGTTTTCTTACGACCTCTAATTTTTCTCGCATTTCCGCTGCGAGTGACACACTCCGGTTTTTATCTCGGAGCTTCTTAATCATTCTCATTTAGTGTGACTTTCGTTATTATTAAAACTGCGCAAATTGGAGACGCGCTATATATCAAAACGCTCGAGTCGAAATTTTTTAGTGCTCTTTCAGCCTATATGAACCTATCTTTATAGAATTAGAATCTAGAATAGAACTCTCTTCTTTTAAAATTTCTATAATTCGACGCCGAAATGGTACTTTAAACCTATCAGAGTCCGCAATGCGTAGCATAAGCTGAGAGTTAAACTCTACTTTAAAACTGTTAGCAGGCAAAAGGGACATTTCGAACGTATTGTAGCGTCAAAGTAGCATCTACTTTTTTCTCTTACTCCTACATCAAAAAAGAGGAATTGAGGTAGACGCTAAATTTCGACTCAGGTATTTATTTTTGTATACGTAGTTCGCGCAATAAGTCGTCGTTCGACAACTACGCGCGTCCCTCCTGTCATAAATTACGTTCTTTTAAATGATTTTGTTGCCTGTGAATTTTTGATTCAATCATCAAAATTCGCATGTACATACACAATTCAAGAAGTGATTTGGTGATTTCAGTGATTATTTTTCGTATTATTCTCGTTATATTTTCGACCTTTCGTCGGAAGATGGTCAAAGTCGTGCGACGTTTTCAATAATGAGTTTCGTCGACAACCTCAACGTCGGAAGCGTCAAAGCGAGACTGTGTCCCGCTGTGCATCGAATATGGTGATACACACCGACAGCCAACAGATATATTATATGGTGATACACACGGAGTATGTAGAACGCAGATACAATCGCGATCTTATTCGCGCGATAAAACAAGCGTTTTCCGGTGCTTTTGCGACCGCAGTGCGCGATGGAAAATGATTTTAAAGCCCCTTGCGGTTGCGCACATATACGTGCATATATATATCGCCCGAGACAATTATCGCCGGGCAATAGACGGTCGAGTTTCAACAACGGAATCCCGGCGTCACGGCAATGGATTTAATATAAGCAGTCGTAAACGCGTTACAACCGGCCGACAACGGGAGTCGAATGAGACTTTAAACGTTGCACGCAGATGGTGTCCCCCGCCTCGGTGCGCGACGCGCGCCAACAACCGCATTTATTAATCGTAAGTTTCATATAATTACGCTTTATGCGTCAATCGTGCATTATTGTGTCTCGCGCGCGGAAATTTCTAGCCGTAAACACGGGCAATTACCGTCGATTATTACGTAACGTGAACTCGCGTTTGCATTTCAATACCTGTGCCGTTAACGTAACACAGAAGCCGTGCAGCAATGTAATCGCGTCGATATATACAGTCGTTTGATGTTATACTTTGACGAGCAGCCCGTCGAGTCGGACAATTAAAATTTTGCCTCATCCGAGATTTTCATCAGCGACGAAAAGCACGAGCTATACACATTCGCGCTGTCGCAATCGCCATTATACGCGGAAGTCTTACGAAGTACACGCTAATTAATCTAACGCATATACAGACACGCGGACGAGTATATTGCGTTTGCGCGCGGCATGCTCTCTCTTCCACAGAACTTCTGTGCTTTAGTTTGACTAACGGAGTAATACGTGACACTTTCTCGCAGAATGACGTAAGGCGACGTCGTCGTATATATATATATATATACAGCGGAAACGGCCAACTATGTAACACGCCTTCAAAATGTACGCGGACGACGTAAATATTTTGTCAAAAGAGCACAGATTCATTATAAATTTCAACGTGTATGTCCGGAGAAATATTTCTTTCAAAAATGTATACGCGCTCCTCTAGCGAAGCTGAGCTGCGCTTTCTGCTGCATTTCCGTCGGATCTCGGCATTAATTATGCAGTCTATAAGTGCGGCGGAGAATACGGCGCTTCATATTTCAGGTCCGTCGAACATTCCTCACAATCATCGTGCAAATATCAATGAGATTGCGCCGCGATGCATTTAACGAAGGACGACCCGTTTGCATTTTAGCAACGTCGAGGACGAACACGGAGAACGGCACAGCGGAATATTCGTCAAATACGCTGGAAGGGTTTAATAAATGTAAGATGATAGCGAAGTTTCGCGATGAAAGTTAAAGAGTGTGTTCGAGAGAGTGGGAGAGCGGTGCGAAAGATCGCGGCGGCGAGCGAAAAGTAAAGATCGTCGCCATCTAAATCGTCGTTCGTGAGAAAAAGCCGTGACGGACCGAACTTCCGGTGTGTCGTCGATTCTTTTTTTCTCTCGCAAATTAATGCTTCCGTTCGAGATAAAAATTTGCTGAGCCTCGCGCGCTGCACCGAAAAAGGAAAAGAGAAATATTTACTCTTCCGGGAGAAGAGCGCGAGAAGTTAGCCGCGCGCGCGCTTCTTATATCCCCTTGTACTCTCCTCCTTATCACGGAAGTTGGCTATTCTGTCGTAATAACCGGGAACTTTGTTAAACTCTCGTTTAAGCAAAATCTCACTTTCCCGGTGAGCTGCTCTCCGGGGCACTAATGGCCCCGATTCATTTCCCGACTATCCGCGGCCGTTCTTATTAACTTTAAACGCGATACAGGTTCAGACGCGCGCGTCAGCAACGCTGTAATACACGAATGTTTAGAGACCCCGAAGAAGACGAGAGAGGTCGCGATGGTATTTAATGCCCGGAGTCGGGAGGCGGGCGATCGCCGATTTAAGGGAAGACGTTAGCATGCCAAGTACGATAACATTTGCATAGAACGCGCGAGACAAACTCCGTTCCGCGTGCGGAGCTGTAGTCTCGTTGTGTATTGAGATAAAGATTCAAATTTTGCGCGCCCGCTTGTTCCCGACACGCCGTGTTGTTGCTGAATTAGTAAAAACCTCTGTGGCCCAGATTTACGTCGTCCTCTTGTGTCGTGTATCTGAAAAACACATCGACGCTCCGACGACTTTCCGAGACTTTACTTTTCGCGTAAACAATGCAACACGGATTTTGCCACGCGATTAATCTTACTGAGTTTTTTTTGTTCTTTTGTTATAGTTGATAACATGTGTAGAAAATATCTTCATCTAATTCTGTAGAACTAGAGATATGTTTTTTTTTTTTTTGTTAAAATGCGCTCATTATATTGCGCGACACAGGGAGAAGAGTTTTAGAAAAAAACGTTCTTCCTTATTTTTCACCCCCATATATGCTATCTCTCAAAAAGTGAAACCAATTTCACGGGACATCGTGGCAGTCAGTTTTACGCCGCTTCTATCAATAATCCATCGTCGTTAATTTTCGATAACGCGGTAAATGGTCGGAATCAATTTTTTTACACGTCGTGGTCGCACGGTGGTTGTTATCATGTCAATTTCTCGCCTTGACGCTGATAATATTTCTTGTTTGCTTGTTAATGTGTTTTAAGAAAGTGTTAAGAGGATTCAAGTTTCACCACGTGGCTTGCTTGCTAGCCACTTAAACCTAAGTCCCACTAACTCTTGCTTAACACATCAAGTGCAGCTCCCGATGCACAAACATATAATCATAACAATATCAAAATATGTAAAATATTCTTGACAGAAATATCTAACAATGCTTTTTTTTGGAACATTTTATCATAAAAAATTACGCAGAATTATATATTAGAACTTTTTATATCGCTTGTCGTACGATTTTTGCTTCGTATAGGAGACGTTGATTCATTTTGCGCGAAGTCTGCCTCAAAGTCCGTTTTCAATTGGATCCCGCATCGCGATGCACTTTGCGTAAGAGAGACGAAATAAGAGGGTCATTTGTTGTGCAGTACACATCGTAGTTGGAACATATATTTTCTCTCGTGCACAGAGGCGAAAAGCATCTTCCTCGCACGGCTCCGCGATTTCTCCATTCACGAGAATCCGCTCGCGCGGATACGGGAAACATCGTGTTCCATCGACATGTAGAAACATTCCTCGGTTCCCTTTCGAGATCTGCCGGCGCATCTCAGCCGCTATCAGATCTCTACGTGTCGGTACTAACCGACCCCGGGGAGGAGGAGGGGGGTCGAATATGTTCGTGTAAAATCTGTGAAATACACGATATTTCGTCCTGTCAATCGTCGACGCGCGCACACTTTTTCCTCTCCGCTCAATGTTTAGGCCTCTGTATCGCCCGCGCTTTCTCAAATTCAAAAAGCCTTGCGTGTAAGGCGCGCTTGTGATTTACGATTTTGCAACGCGCCGAAATCGCGTTAGAGAGTATCGCGCGGGGCGTTTATTGCCGCGCGTGAACATCGCACAGCCGCGCGATCGGTCGTTCTTTTATTTCCCGAATATTGCCAATCGGTTTTGATCGCCAATCTCGTCCGTTCATTCTATTTCATTTTGAGTCGAAAATTCCGGCGTACACGTAACGCCGTGGCCTCCGGTATTTACGGATCGATGTGAAAACCTGCGATAACTCGGCAGAATTATTACTCACAGGCATGAGGTGTAAATATTGATCTCTCTCGTCTACGGCCCTTTTTTAAATATTGTTACACACAGTCGGCGAACGATTCGATCAATCGTTTTGGAAGATATCGCGCAATTCGCGGATAAAACAAAGATGACATCTCGGCGTCCGCCAATATATGTAAGCTCTCTTTTAATTCATTAGATCAATAAGATCACTCTGCTCGTCGATCACAAAACCTCATGAATAATTGAAATAGAACATTTGCCGAATGAATGCGCGCGATTTCTACAAAAAACGAAAAAGGTACAATTATCGTTTGCGGGATAACTTCTTTCATCTCTCTCGATAACGCTTCAAATCATATTCATGAAGTTTCATGAATTACATTGACCTTTTCACTTTTGAATTGTCTTCCACGCCGCTCGCGCCACTTCTCTTTTTTTCCGCCGCTCTCACACTATCTTTTCTATCATTTAAAAAAGACCGTCAATTTACCGTCGAAACCACGTAACCTCATTGCAAAACTCGTTTCTGCAATAGAACCGTAAAAATGTATCAGCTGACTTTTATGCGTTATTTATTTGCTTTGAAAAAAAAAAAAAAAAAAAAAAAAAAAAAAATATCACACGTACAATATTGTTTGGTTTACCGTCGCGTCCGTACATGCCCGAATTCTCCGAGATTCTTTACAGCGTCGCGATACGACGCCGGCCATTTATTTTGATATCAAGTTTCTCGCCGGAGAGGCTTCCCGCGGTGAAGCTGCTATAGAAACGGAGGTGCAGCCCGTTTTATCGCGTTCGAATCTCGATTGCTTAAAGCCGTTAACGTAGTTACGTATTTTACGATGGGAAAAGGAAATAACGACCCCGAGTACTTTCGCCTGACTTGTGGCTTACCTTTACTACTGACCGTCGTTATTTTTATTCGCTGTCGCGCTCGCGAGCGATACCTCACAAACGCGATCGCGAACTGCGATACGGCGAAACGCGATGAAAGGCAATGTGTGTAAACTTATTAAAAAAAAAACATCAAAAGCAGCTCCGTAAATTATCAACACGTTAATGAACGTGAAATGCGACGATTTTATAAAAATAGAGAGCTTATTAAATGCTTATTAAAAACCGTGTTTGCAAACCCAGAAATAAATTTCATTAAACTTTTGCATTACACGTTTATCTCGTTTAATTCCGCATTACTAATTTATATTTAACACGTGCACAAATTCGGATTGCTACTTTCCAAAAAAGTTTTACACAAAGTACATATGCGCTTAAATTTGCGAATGTGTGCGCGAGAACAAACGAACGTTTATAAAAACAATTTGTGAAATATTAAAAAAAAATTTTTCTACATACGTATTCATTTATTACGTATTTTATTTGTACTATTTTCAATACTATCGAGTTAGTAAGTATCAAATTGTTTTAAATGTAGAGCTCTTTGAAACGAATGTTAGTTTTTCAATCGAAGGTAATAACAACTCGACTAACTCGCAAGGCAACTGCACAAAATCTAACACCAGATTTTTTTGACGCGTAGCCGATTACTATATTGAATTTCCATATGCACACAAAATAATCTCTGGCACACATACTCGTAAAACCTTTGCTCGAACCGTAAAAATTCGAACTTTTTTTGATATTAAAAAATAGTTTCGCTGATATCTAGCCATTACATTTATTTTTCCCTCTCGTGCGTTCGTAAAAATATTGCACTTTAAATAACGCGTGCACAGCCAGCGTTAAAATTTTTCTAAAAGTAAAATACCGAATATTCGGAGGAATTCCCCGGAGCAAGGAATTCGCATTTCGATTGCGCCGCGTCGTCCCTAGCGAGCTTTAAATTCCGTCTCAAAAGTGCATAAGTCACTCGCGTCGCAACGTCGCCTAAAAGAAACGCGTAAAAACGATCGAAGGCAACCGTCTCGTGTAAATAATTTGTCGCGCGTTCGTCGTGAGGTAAGACGCGGCGAAGAACAAACAGCGGAAGGATCAATTTCCCTCGACGACGACGATGGCGCGACGCTTTTATTTTTCACGTGATTATCTCGCGTATCGAGTGCCGAAAGTGAAAGCCGATACTCTTTTCCGATCGTCGTTTCTGGATCTGCAGAAAGCAACCCGGTCCGCGCTCGAGAGCGTAACCAGTACCGCGCGCGCGGAGATTGAATTATTTTTCCCCCAGTATAATTTGGCCATAAAATAAGACCGGTACGAGTGTGCGCATCCGTGCGCGCACACATACACTCACCCACCCACATAGACGGACCCATACAAACCCACTCGCTCGCGGCATCATCTCTCTCGAGAGGAGCGATCTCACTAACTCTTCGTTTCTTTCTTGCTCCAGCTGGCTTTTGCTCACGCCGTTTCTTTCTCTCTCTCTTTCTCGCCCCCGTATCACTACATCTCACCCCGCGAACGACGAGGCCACTCGAGGCGGCTAACGTCGCTATTTCCCCACCCTTCCTCCCACGTCTCTTTATATTACATTCTAGATACGGTCGCGGAGATGACGGTGGTGGAAGCTGAAAATTCCTTTCCTCTGCTGTTTCTGTCAGTGAATATCTTATCATAATACCGCTGGCACGACTTCCACAAGGTCCTCGGACCCACCCACGCGAACTATCACCTTCTCTCCGATCCTCTTGACACGCCTAACTCTTCGGGCTTTCGTCCGCAGTTTCGCGACTTGTTTCCGACCGTTCGGTTGCGAAACGACTGCGAAAAATCCAAGTGTATATACTTTTTGACGGAATATCGCGCACGTCGGTCGCCCGCTGTCGGCACCAGCTTGCAGTCGATGGCACGCGGCTTTCTTCTCCTCGTTCAATGCAGCCGCGATGCAACGACCGCCGGATGCTGCCGCGAGCTCCGGGAAAGCATGACTCGGCGATGAGACGGTATTTGCAAACTTTGACTTCGCGCGTGTTTCGATATTGCGCCACGTGCCGTAAGTACGCGATATCGGCCGAATGTTGTTCCGGTAAACTTTTTCTTTGGGATTTTTTTTCTTCTACTCTCTTCCTCTCTTTTTCCCCGCGTCTCTTTTGCGTTACATGCTCCACGAGAGAGAAATGGCTTCTCTTACTTATAAAAGTGTATAGCGTCTCGTAATATTTCCCGCTTCGATTTGCACTTTTTTCCCGCCCGTATTCGCCGGCTCGATTTTACGGCGCTGGCCCCGGTGGAAAGAATCGCCGGTACTTTCGTAAAATAAAGCCGGCGCATTGTTCTCGAGCGAGCAAGAGCGATGAATCCAGACTCTTTTATGACGGAAAAATTGGACAACTCCGGAGATCAATTATGTAATTGTTCTCGAGAAGATGGAAAGGTGATGTACGAAAATATGCGCGCGAGAAAACTTGCTCGAGGGAGTTTTGCACGTTCTTTCAGCATTAAACAATGAGATTTTCACAGAATGACATTCGCGCGACATTTCAACCAGTCAAAAGGAAAAATAACAAAGAGACTTGGTACGTCGTTTTTCGAAGACTAAAATAGTGGCAAGTCCTTTTTTTTGTTTTCTCGCTTGTTTTCGGTTTAGGCTTTAGAAGCCTTAGCGCCATAAAGCTCGTCTATTGACTTCAATCCCGTCTATTGAGTGTATAATTTTCTTATGTATATTACAATTTGATATTATATTTTATACTCAATAAACATTTGACGTTGTTGTTGTTGTTGTTATTATTGTTATTACTTTCCCTCTGATAAATTTGTACTGTTATCTTCGTGTTTATGATTTGCGCATAATATATACGAGCACATTGTAAGCCATGATACGGTCACATCACTTTGTGTGCGGCTATTTGCATTAGACACGAATACGTGTATATACACACACACACACACATACGCGCGCACAGGTTTATTGTGGGCCACGGTAAATTCACGCCGAGGGAGAAAACCGCGAACGAGGTATTCACAATATCTTTTAGATTAACGCTATTGTGGTGAAGAATTCATCAACGCCTCTCCTCCATAGTTGGCATTTTGATGAATATTCATTATAATATTCCTCATTTATATCGATCTTGTAACGTGTCCCGCGCGATTCTTATGCATAGGAACACACAAACCCGTCGGCGCATCACGATCCACGTCAACGGGCTGCAATTTGGCGGCTGACAGGAAATTAAAACTATACTTCACCGTTCGATACACAAAATGCGGCATTATACGCGTCAACAAGCCGTTAATCGCCGCTATTGCGTCGTCACGTGCGTTTTAACGAGAGTAACGAATCATGAGCATCGAAACCTGGGCGCGCGTTTGCTTCGAGTGGCATAAAATATTTGTCAAAGTAGCGCGCGCGGCGCGCTTGCACACGCCAACATATATATATATATATATAAAATAACGATTTATCACGAATTCGAATATTTACAGCATTATTTTATATTATGAAATGGCAAGTTGAACGACCGACATTAGTTTCATGATCTCTCGCTGCGCGATATGACGGCTACGTTCGATGCAACGTATATGTATATGCATACGTGACGTATCGCCGAAGAGTATCAATAACACACGTATAGCAAAATATTTATTTTAATCATTGCGCACGCAAATACGATATTATTACACGAAAACACGCTCGATTTTCGCATGCACGATAAGCAAAACGTTATGTAATTACAATTTACGATATTCGGCAATGCGCAAAACTCTCGAACAATTTGTCGGTATTTCATAAGCGATTATATTTTTCTTTTTTTTTTTTTTTTTTTTTTTTTTTAAAAACAAAATGTGCTGCGCAGCGCTGTTATAATATGCTTATTATGCTAAATTTTACTTAATAATCGTCGCAACGACGATTTTGAATAAAACATTTGAACGGACTCGAAACAGTGGCGGAACTTGCGGTAATTCGGTGCGCAACTTTCATACTCGGTTTCGGCAGTTTGTGAAGCAAGTTTCGAAATTTTAATATATTCGACGTTTCATTATACCAAGATATTCGATATAATGAATATTAAAAGGACAAACGCGCGATGATCCTTCTCAAATATTTTGCGAAAAAATTACACTCCGTACTCGTCAAAGAATGTCATAACGCGGGCGTGACAAAAAAGTTTTCAGAGTCTATACTTTAATGCAATGCAGTTTAACTTTTCTCCGGGCGTTCTATTTCTAAACGCGTAATAAAAACAATATTGTGCTCTCTGATAATTTTATTTCTAAAAAAAAGGTCCTGATTTTTTTAATTAAAACTTTATAAGCTGTCAAACGAAAATTCAATATTCGTTTGCTCTCCAAATATTGTCTGAGCTTTAATCGAAAGTATAACGCGAAGTTTTTTTCCGTTCGCAGATACGCCGAGTTTTTCCGAGCCGATCGGCAACAAGACCGCCGCCATCGGCAAAGAGGTCGCCCTCTCCTGCACCATCAAAAAAGTGGGAAATTACAAGGTAAGCAGTTGGCGAATTTTCGCGAGAAGAGACGCGACGCGCGATGCGGCGTCGCGCCCCGACGCTCGCTGAGAGAGTAAGCAGCGGAGCGCTAATTAGCTCGGCTCCTCCTCGAGCCAAGGAAGGGGAGGACGAGGGAAACGCATAAGCGCGATAAGAGAAACTGCGAAATTCGGGTAATCCCGTGGAAATAAATGGATCGCTTCGAGCTGCTTCTGGCAGACGTCAGGATGTCTTTTTGCACGGCACCGATTCGCCGTTCTTTCTTATATTTTTCCGCGGGCGCGTTTTGCGAACCGAGAGTTTTCCGCTCGTACGCTCGAAATAAATCGAAAACACAATGCACATTGTTGCGGGAAACGACAAGAAACGTGTTATACATGTTAATCTTCAGTAAAATAGCCGTATCAGAAAGCTGTAGCGTAAAATCCGCGGCGGCTAAAGAGATCGACCTTCCTTTGTCTCGAGAACGTGTTCTAATTCCGCAATGTATAAAAATGCAATGCATGTATAAAAATGCATAAAACGAAAAATTTTTACGTTATTTAGTTATGCAGGAAAATTCAGCGCCCTCGGGGAAAACTCTTTTCTCGCTTGTGTCTGCGATATAAGTTGCCTCGGGGTCAGTAAGACAAGCGGCTAATATCGAACGCCGAGAAGAACTTCGTGTAGTTTACGTTGAGACCTCACCAAGTAAAATGCGCTCGAGAAATAAATAGAGCGAAGAACAACGCGGCATACTCTCGTGGCGAATGCGATTCGCGCAATATGTGCTCACACACAATTTGCAACGCAAATACGTAGGTGGATATATTCAATGGGTCGTGCGTAAACGCCTGGTAGCGGCGCATGCAAACGTTTATTTTTCAGAGGATATCGGAAAATTGCCATTTCGTCCCGCGAGCTTTTCGCTATCAACCGCAGCATTGAACGTGCGCTTATAATGAATGTCGCGCACGAATCGATTAATTAGAGCTTCAAGTCAAACCGCGCGCGATGGCAGATCGCGTTATAATCCGCCGTAAAACTCCAGCATAAATTTTTTTGTTTTTTTTTACCACGAAATATAATGCTTTGGCGTACGCGATTAAACGCGTTGAATGAAGCTCGCGCGCGTCATTATTTTGTGTTATTTTAGGTGCCGGGGATGCTTTTAACGCGCGACTCACACGCGTGCGTGCGAACGCCTGTGAAATAAAATTCGATAACCGCGAATTTGTATGCGGTCGGATCGACTTTGCTCGGCCTGTAATCCCGAGTAAATGCATCTTCGTTTCAATTGATCGCTAATTATAGCCGCACGTCGAGGCTCTCTGTTGCGAGAGAATCTCGTGCGGATTTTTCACCAATAATATTAAATCGGAAATGTGAAGCACAAAGCGGAAATAAAACGCCGCGTGGAAGCGGATGAATTTTTATAATCATTACCAGAAATGCCTTCATGCCTTCGTGCAATTATAAAAATACACACGCATAATTACACACAATTTCATTTACTTGAAAATATTTACATGCACTTAATAATATTACTAATGTAATGTATTAAAATAACAATCAAGCATGTATTTTTAATATTTGCAATTAAAAAAATTAAAATATTTTACACAAAAATACTAATAATTGTATAATATGTGTATATAAAAAAAAATATATATTATACGCGGAGATAAAAAAAGAGAGAAGAAGACGAAACGCGCGGACGACACAAATATAAAATTAATTAATAACATTCCACAAAGAAACTTATTCCTATTTGTACCAGGAAGCATAAAGCAACGTAAAATAATAAAGGCACGGCAGATATAACGAATGTTGCAATGGCAACCAGTAAAATGAATATAGAACAATTTTCCGTTTGTAACAACGTTATATATAAATATAAATATAAAGGAAAGCTAAAGCTAGCAGAAAAAAAAGTAACAAAAGGTTAATGGTCACGGTAGATATTCAAATTTCACAAAGCCAGCTCATGTCGATGATACTCCATTTCGATCGGGAAAGTTAACAAGTCTGGTTTCAATGCGCATTTTGCACACATTTCTCCACGTTTATACACGTATTTACGTGCATGTAACACCATTTCGCGTCTTCCGGAAAGACTGCAGTCGCGTTCTAAGCAGCTTAATTAAACGTTCGAGAGCGGCATAATGCTCCGATACTCGCAATACTCCGAGTACTACCGCCGCGGCGTTAATGTTCAGCCAGCGTAATTATCCTGTTTAATTTATTCCACGGCGTCTTGTAGTTTACGATCCAATAATTCATTCCGCGATATGCGCGGCAGCGGCGGCGGCCAACAACGGGATACGACTTCGCGATACGAATCGCAAACTTTCATTCGCGGATTGTACACGCCATATATCTATTCGCTTTTTTTTCCTCCATCGCGTCTCCCCCTCCCCACGACGTACCTACTTTTACACGACAAAATCGAATACACTTCGCGGTTGGCCCAAAAACACTCTGCGAAATGGTTGTTTGCCGTTCGACACACACGCACATCTCTGATACTTTTTTTTTTTTTTTTTTTTTTTATGCACTTGGCCATATCCGGAAACCATGTGCCGTCGACAAACAGACTCACATATTTGCGCGCCAAACAGACAGATAGTAATAAGAGTGCACTCTCGTATTTTTTCTCGCAGCTGCAAAGAAACGTTACGGCCATATAATATACCATAATTTTCAACAAATAAATTATACGCGAGATGGAAGATTTGAAGATAAAATGTTGACGCGGATAACAACACCGATGAAATACTACAAAAGAGACCGTTGCGCGACCGTTGTGTCTCTGGCTGAAAAATGTATCTGTTTAAAATCGCAAAGTACGTGTGCGCACGGAAAAAATATCGCAAAGTAAAAATAGACATTATCATGTCGCAATTAGTAAAAAATATAGAGCTGCGTCGCGATATGACAAAACGCAGATCCGAAAATTTGAATTTACTAACTGATCGTAATAAGCGCGCGCGTCTTCATCGTCGCGTGCAAATTGCAAAAGGGAAGTGGTTGTTTTGTACGAAGTGGCGCGAAAAATGGTCTGGACAAGCAGGTGGTTATTCATCGCGCACGCGTTTACACACGCCGTACAAAACACCGACACACGCACTGAGGAAACTTAGCTCCTGTTTTACAACAGAGTTGGACGAATGTAATTCGCACTGCTGCACTTTGTATCGCTAACACGTCACTGCTTAAAACTTAGCGGCACTTTACTTTCGCACACTTAACACTCCAATACAAAGTCGAGCACATATACGCGCATCTCACTTTCGAGTGTACGGCGAAGTTATCAAACTTTTGGTTCGGATGTCTCTCTCTCTCTCTCTTTCTCTATCTCCATCTCGCTCTTCTCGAGATATTTTCTGAAAATATCTAAAAATATCTATCTCGCTATCGCATTTGACATTTAAACTTGAAAACTCGAACGACAATTTTGATAAATCGTTCGCAAACTTTTTCTTCTTGCAAAAATTACTTCTCGTTATTTGAATTTGCGCGTATAAAAAACTACAGATATATATATATATATATATATTATTATTATTATTTTTTTTTTTTTTATCCAATATCTCTGGATTACGGATATTACTTGGAGAAAGCTCGTATTTGCACAACTAGCTCAAGTGTATATTCTGCCTGAAATAGCGAAGCTGTTCAGTAGTCAAGTCTGAAAGCGATCAGACGGAATACGTAATCTTCGACACTCGGTAAACTCGCTCAGTTTCCACAAGCGAGTTAAAATTTTAGTTGAAAATACCAATGCGCCAAGTTACTCGATTTATGATAACACAAACGAAACCATTTATGCGTTCAGCAATTTAACGAGGCTAATTGGGCCAATCTCGATCGAAGTTTCACTCCGCGAACGTCGTCAACTGACTCCGAAAGACGAGAGTCATAAATGAATGGGGACCCAAAATGAAGGTAACTATCGTTATACACTGGCGCAAAAATACGAGCGTAAAAGCGTCCAATTTTCGAGAGATTATAAAACGCCGTTTCGCGCGACAAGTAGATAAAAATTCGAGAGGCGAGCGCGCGCGAAACGAGCGAACACGTATATATACATTCGCACGCACACCGTGCCGCACTTTTACCAGCCACGGCTCTTTCTTCCAATGCTTTATCTTCGTGAAGTTCCTCAGTGTTTTCTTACTATTCTTGTGCTCGTCTCGACCGATCTTTCTAAAGCCTTCCACCTAAGCGAAAAAAAGAAGACACCGACAAGCTTGAAGCTTTTAGTATCCGCGGCACCTTTTCAAGGAACTAAAACGAGGCAAATCGCCGAGAGATGCAGCGCGCGGCAGACTGGTGTCTACTTTCTTTTTCCCCGTCAACGCGAAAGACGGATCAAGGAAAAAATGGACGGAGATATCCTCTGTGATGTGCACGTGACGGTGCTCTGATCCCTTAAACGTTCTCATTTGCGCCGTCGCGAAAGTCGAAACGCGCCGCGCTAGAAAGAAATCAAAGCGATTCTCTCGCATTTTTCAGCACCAAGGCGGACCGAAGGGGCGTGTATAGCAAAGTAAAATATTCGCGCTCGTTTTCTCCGACTTTATTTTTTATTGCTACAATCTCGCAGTCAAACGCGTCCAAAGTCTCTATTAATTTTTCCTTCCTTTAGACACTTCGTAGAAGAAGAATGTATATTTAGACAGACAACAATTTAACTCGCTCTCTCTCTCTCTCTCTCTCTCTTTCTCTCACTCGTTGCTCAAGTTACAGTTAACATCGTTGCCGTCGATTTTGCCGTCTATTCGCGTAATTACGGATATTGGCAAGCTCAAAGCGGATTAGATCAATTCACATAAGATCATCCATTATCGCAGACTAATGGTGAAATAGGATAGGCGGCGCGCACTTGGAGCAGTGAAACATAATAGCAAATATCCGATAAACATAAATTCACGAACGCTTCCTCGATATATCCGCGTGTAATCCAATTATACGTCGTCGGCGGGAGAAAACGGACATGGAGAAAACGCACGCGAAGGACGATGATTGGCGATCTTAATGAGCGTGAGACTAGCACTTTTCGGAAAAGCGAGTCGCGAACGAATTTACCTGCTTATGACGATTCATTTATCATCGTCAACCCTTTCTCTTTCTCGCGAGATATCGTCCTTTAGAGTTGAGCAAAGTTGCAAGTTTACTAAGTCATATCTCACTGCCCACTCTCACAGAGAGAGGGGATGTTCACTTTCTTTATTGTTCAGTGAACTTGGCCTCGCGTAACGCGAGGGAGAAACACATATATACTTTTTTGGCGCGCGTCACACGAGATATTTTTTTACATACAACTGTATACATTCTAAGTATACGTTTCTATCTGTCATAATTAAAAAAAAAAAAAATTGATACTATTTGTACAGATGTTACGTACGCAGAGTTTCTCAATAATATCTCGATTTCATCTTCCGTCTGAATCGTGCCGCAATAAAACACAATTGTACATCTTTTCTGAATTCAACAGGCTTGTATACACAATATTACTACGATTAAGACCCTCCGCAATAACGGTCACGATGTTTTTCACGAGAGCGAAGTTATACACTCCCGTGTCTCTCTTGCTTGTTGAAGACTGGCAAGAACCCATCAGAGAACCCCCAAGCGTCTTCTTGCGCTTCCTCTGTAATAACAGTTCTACCGTCGACAATACACGGGGAGGAAACTTGGGCGTCTTTTTCGCTCCTCTATCCCTCGACTCCCCCGGCCTATTGCTGCTGTATATTCCGGCACAGCCGCTTCTGCCGACGTTCCCATCAGGCATCGATGAACGGAGAGAACATTTTCGGGGATGCCGAGGGCGAGGGCGAGGCGAGGATGCGCTCACCAGGCAGGCAACGGTGGCGATGGCGGCGAATTATCGGGGCGACGAGGAGGACGCCGAGCAGGCGACCATAGGAGGAAAGGGGGAGAGAAAGGGACGCGAGTTGGCCGGAGCGGTGTTTCCCCAGGGTAAGCATGAGCATATACTTGCCCGGGGCTTATTCAGACAAATCGGTGATTGCTGTGGAGGCGAGCGAAAGGGTAGCTCGCCACCACCACCATCCCACTACCACCACTACCATCACCACTACCACCACCACTACCACCATCAGCGCAAGCACCTCTCTTACTAACACTACCGTTCGCCGGCCGCCTACCGTTGCCTTTCGCCATCAAGCACGCCGCACTCTGCGCCACAAACACGCTGCGCTTCCTATCGAGAGAACGAGACATTATACTGAAATCCGCCGTGGATGCGGCAGCGGAGCGACAGAGACGAACGGCCGCGCAGACAGCAGAGGGAAGTGGCGAACTAGAGAACGAGAAAGACTGAACGTGATGTCGGTGGATCGCGAGGAGAGAAAGGGGGTGGTATGAAGAGAAAGCGCGAGGGCGAAGGGCGAGGAGAGGAACACAGTGGCACACCGGACTGAGTAGAGAAGCCGGGGAGAGAGAAGAATGATTGTTTCCATGATTACAATGGAGAGAGGAAGAGGAAAAGGGAAGGAGAAAGAGGGGTAAACGGTAAAGGGGTATGAGGAACAATCTCTTAGCGCTAACGTAGATTCGTGGGACGGGATCTCTCGAAATATTACACCGCCGGGGTATCCCGACCGACCACCGACGCGGACGTGCCCACCGGGGAATTTCGTAACTGCGTGGGTAATGTGTGTCAGCCATCGAGTCTGTCCGGAGTGCTTTCCCGGGGAAAATATTTTGCGCCTCGTTTGGATGGCGAGAAGGAAGTGAAAGAGGAAGAGCGAGAGAAGAGCGAGAGAAGAGCGAGAGAGAGAGAGAGAAAGAGACAACTGCCGCCGGCGACGGCACCGGATTCGTCACGGACGATTCACGGAGGAAGATTTATACTCCGGTGAGAGACACGGCGAAGAAACGTAAGCCTCAGATTCGAGGTGCTAATGCTCTTACAAAGGCTAACGGTGGAAATAGCGGTTCTTCCGTCCGGGGGCGAAGTATAGAACTCGTTTTTAATTTATCAACCGGGAGGGAGAGAAAGGAGATCTTTCTCTTTCCGCCGTTGCAACGAGAGCGCTTCTTGTTGCAACGAACTCGCGGAAAATCCCCGGGATAAAAGCGCGGAGACGAAAGTAGCGCAACAGTGCTGCGGACCCGGGATGTACGTATATATACGAATAACGAAATAGAGAAAATAGTATTTCAGTTATTAAGTTAAAGAACACAATGAAACTGCACACTCGGCCGAAGTAACTCTCGAATTACAAGCGTATAGAGAAGAAACTGTAACGACGACGCGCCCGACAACGTTCCGGACGTTATCAGTTATCCTTCTCTCAAAGGATCTCTAGCCGATTACGCATCGCCTCCGAATATCCTTCGCTAATCTAATCAAACTTAATCTCCTCAGTACGAGCGCCGACTACAGTCGACAATCGCTAAAAGCATCCCTACAGCTGAGCGTCGACTAAAGTCGACAGTCGCCAAAAAGCATACGTACAGCCTACCGTCATCTTTGGTCGACTATTGTCCTATTCGTCGTTCTTATAAGTAGCCTGTCAATTCTTATGCAATTTTTCAATTTAAATAATTATTAGATCTCATAGTTTATAAATAAATATATAATAATTAATAATTATACTAGATTTAATGAAATAATTCAGTTTATAAGTAAATAAATCTTGCGCTTGCTCGTGACCGTCAAGTGATACCGCGCGGCGGACGAGCGCCGGAGAGATTAATTATGCGTGTAATCGCGCGCGATTGCCGCCGTTAATAATTTGATCGAGTAATCAGTTATTTGATATTTGAGTGTGCATCTGCGTAAGATCTTGTTCACTTAATAAATTTACGTCATCGTTATGTATAAAAATATATTCTAAAGTGCTCGCTTTCATTCTTAGATGTGTATTTTAAATAATAATAAATTTCTTACGGAAAAAAAATCTTGTTAGAAATATTAGCAAGAAAATTAAATTATTGTAAGAAACATTTGCTGAGGTTTTTTTTATCAACAAAACATTTTGTTGGCAAAATAAAAAATTTAATAGGCTTAGCAAATTTTTCTTGTAACTAATCTTCTTGCTAAACTTCTTTTTTCTTACATGCTTTCTTAGATTCAGTTTCTTAGGTTCAGCAAAGTATTCGCGTTGGTGTGAAAATAATTGATCATTCAAAAATAACTATAATATTTTTGAATATAAAACAGATATTCAACGTGTGTTTATTTATTAATTGGCTCTCATTCAGCCTATTATTGGATTTCGTTTATTTAATCTTCACTATCGGATGATGATAATTATAAAATATACTGCATTTATAATCACGTTTTAACGCTGTCTGATCAGAATGAGATTTGTATCTACAACAGCATAATTAATACTGAAGTCTATCTTATAAGGATTATCACTGAGCATCTTGAACTTTCACAAGGAAAATCGGTTTTAACGTAAACGTAGCTTTACGTAATTCTACTCGCACGATCTTCTTTTTCTTTTTCATCACGTACAACATTTAATTAGCGGTATAATTAAATTATTATCGATCTTTGTAAATTTTCACAAATTTCCGTGATTTTATGCAGAAATTTCAACTAAAGTATCATTAATTATTAGTCATAAATTATTGACGTTATTTTAAAATTTTGTATTCGCGAACGGATTCAATAGATATCTATATGTAATGCGAAACAGAATGAATGCATAATTCTGTGCTTCTAAATGAAAAGTCGCGAGAACTCTAGAAGAAGAAAATCCGATCGGAAACACACACACACACACACACACACACACACGTCGCAGGATTAAAACACGGACTGCTATATAATCGCGACGAAGATGGAAGAAAAGCACATTATTCGCGAAGAACGCGTGCGGCGTAATAGAAATTTCAGACTTATACTTTTCATTAATTATCCTTTCCAATCGAAGATTACGACCGGCGGATATATAAGACCGCGCCGGTCTTCAAGATCGTGACCACGCAAAATGCCGAACTTAAGTCGCCGTTTGAATCCTCAGGAGCTTTTTGCGCGATAAGCATGCCGCGAGAGAAGAGAAAACCCTGAGAGAGACCACGCGTTATTCCGGAAGCCGGCGTCGAGCGAAATCGTTATCTCTTTTTCTTTTCACAAAGATAATGATCCTGCAAGAACGCCGACGACGCTCTCTTTTTCTCCTCCCATACAGAATAACAGTTGTTCCACCGCGACATTGTATTTAAAGCGAACGTCGATTGTACCCATCTCGATAACGGAAGGATTCAAACAGCGCCGTCTCCTCTCTCTCCTCGGTTATCTGTTCGTTCAACCCTTTCCTCGATAGCGGAAATACGAGCGTCTCGTTTTTCTCGTGGAATACTCGACTTTAACCGGTAACTCGATTCATATTGTACTACTTACACATCGATTCGATTAAGCTGTGAGACGAGTTTGCCGCTTCTTTTTTATTAACATAATCGCGAATGACACCGCGACGAAACGGGAACCTTCTCTTTCTTTTTTCTCAGATGAAATCACAATATCCGCGAACCGAATTATTTCTGCGAGGCAAGAGAGAAGAAGTTTAAAAAAAATTCTTTTTTTTTCTCTCTCTCTTTCTCTCTCTCTTTATTTTTCAAATTTCGTCTCGCGAGGCGCACAAATTTAATTTCAACGTTAATTCCACCTTTTGTAATGCTCCGATTATGCATTTGCATATTCCGAAGAATGCTTTTGAAGTCGGCGTTTCAATTAGAAACTACGAAGAAATAAAGAGAGTCAAGTAAAAAAATTACTTTAATAAAATTCTGCGTGAATTCCGTTTCGACGACGTCACGATCGCACGCACGTCTGCGCGCGGGCGCGCGGATATTGGACAGGTATCGCGGTGTGTGCAATGTTCTTAAGACCAATTAAGCTTGTTTTCAACAATCAACCCCTCCGTCTAAGCCAGTCGCCGGGATTGTGACTAAGTACACGCGTGTCATCGCCGCGCGCGAGTGTATGAGTAACACGACGCGCCGGATGGCGCGCCCGGTGGTAGCTCACGGCATATAACCAGGTCCCGTGTATGGCCGAAGGTGGTTATGTGGGTCGCACAACAGTCACTTGAGATTAATTACCAAGTGCATCGTCAGAGATAACGCGGCGAAGGCTAGCGGTTAAGTGAGGCGCCATGGCGCCCAGATACGACATTAAATTGAACCTTTCGTCGCCGCTGATTCCTGCGCTGCCGGCCCGCACACACAGTATCGCCCGAGGCCCGGCCTCGAACTCGATGCAAGCCTCGGGTACAATATGCGTACTTGCTTAAAAGCAATTACTGCCGACGTGCATACGCTCGGTCGGTCGCGCGTGCACTTGACGATAGCGCGCGCAATATAATATTGTGTTCGGACAGAATCTCGTTCATACCCGGGGTTCGTCAAACCTATAACGGAACACGAGCGAAAGACGATATTTGATGTTAATCTTCGCTCGGTCATTGGATATCATTACGGGATCAGGCTATCCCTTCGAGCTGATAGCCCGAGAATCGGAGAAAATACAGAACGGACGCCCCACACGGCGAATGATCCTCAAGGCTTATGTTTCCATTATTACGTGAAATAACATACGTTATGTCTTCACGGAGTGATATTATCTCGGCAAATTTATGACAGATCATTCCGCGCGCATAATATCATCGTGAGAGAGTAATCATGCGAGTAAAATTTATATCGTGGATACGCGTATAGAAAAATCGGTTTTGAAATTTGTTCAAAGCGAAATTTAGCCGTATTAAACACACCGGCGTGATAATGGACATTCTCCACATTCACATCCCCGTGGGAGCGGTGTTCACGAATATATCGTTATAGCGTAATAATTTATGGAATCACGGCCGAAAATGCCGCGAGAGTTGAACTCTCTCAATGAAATTTCAATATCTTTGCAAGAGGGATCCCAGTATTCGCTTGGAAGCGCGCTCGCGCGTTTGAGAGAGAAAAATCTCTTTCGCGATCCCCGTGTCGACGGATTCGACACGCGAGATACGATGCGATTTCAGTTTCTCGCTCGCCTCGGTTTTTCGCGTGAGAAAAGAATCCGAAATATTTGTCCCGCATAATATTTGCAGGTGGGATGGCTACGTGCCGAGGATCAGACGGTGCTGTCGATGGGCGATCGCAGAGTCACGCACTCGCCCCGGTTCTTCGTCACCCTGGAGAACGCGAAGACGAAGAACCAGACGCAGTCGCGGGAGGACGAGGAGGCCACTTGGCAGCTGCATATCCGGGCGTTGAAGGAGGCCGACCGTGGCTGCTACATGTGCCAGCTCAACACCAAGCCGATGATAAGCCAGCTGGGATGCGTGGACGTCCTAGGTATGCCTAATTGCACGCGTTACGCCGCATTCCGCCGGCCGACCGGCCAGGTTTGCGGCAGAGACGTCACGTATGTACGCACGCACTGCGTTTCGATTAGGGGCTTTGGGGGCCGGGAAAATATGCGTGCCTCGCCGCTGTTGCGGCGCGCGCGTTTGAATAGGCCGCTGCGCACGTGTGCGTATGCATAACGCGCAGCATTTCTCACCGCGCGCGTTTATGCATGGCTCTATGTACATAACACCGCACGGCGCGTTGCTACTGCATCTTGATAACGTGATCAGAAAGGATTCGAGCACGATCGAGGCAGATATTTGACAAAGTCTCGTTGGTTTTTTTTTTGTTGTAACTTTGATTTCGATTTTTACTTAACAGCTTTTCGGTTATAAAACAGCTGAACTTGATTGACGAACACATCAGCTGTGGTTTCTCACACAAGTTGGCGTAATATATATGTGTATATATATATATATATACATCAATTCGATGTGAGTTAGTTAACAAGGAGCATTACCGATCATATAAGAAACGCCAACGGCTGCGCTTTAATTTATAGTTTAATTAAACGCGATAACGAAGTTCGAAAGTCGACGTGATGGAAAGTGCTACTACTAGTGCTCACCGACTGCGTCAGCTGATAGATGCTCGCGTACTTTGTGCGCAAACGTCAGGCCAAACTGTTCCTATTAAATTTACATTATCTCCTTTTAACGTTAATTACACCAACGTAACACACGACGTAGCAACTCAATATTTGCTCCGCCACGGAGCTTCACATCAGCAATATCCCTAGGAGGATGCTCCTCCTCGCTGCGTGCCTCAATTTCGGCATCAAGGCACACGCGCAAAACGCGCTCATTGCTCCTCGCCACATCACGGTCGTCGTGAAATGCACTACTTCACTTTTATATCGCGCCGCGATTCCACCTTCGCGAGTAATATCGCATATGGATGCTTTTTTGTGCGTGAGAGGCACAAGAAACGGCAAAGAACGGAAAGAACGCGATGCGTTTTATCACATGCGTGCACGTTTGCCTGATGTGTTCGTCGTTTTCAGACATCGCCGTCGAGTGAAATTTCCTTTGTGGAGAAACACACACGGAAAAATGTCATCTTGTTTTTATGCCATTTCTCAATCGGTTCACATACACGCTAGTACATATATATAATATTATATATATGTATATATAATATATGTATATATAATATATATTGCCGTGACATACTTGGCCAGCTCAAATGATTGTAATTGAAACGACTCGGTACGATTCTGCGAATTGGACGGAATTCCATCGGGAAAATGCTCATGCTCTCTCTCTCTCTCTCTCTCATGATTTTGAGATGATTTTTCGATCGTGCGTTGCGCCAACGTCGGGAGCAACGTTTCGGTTAAATCCGATTAGAATGACGGCAATAGGGAATCTCCTCGTCCGCGAAGTTCCGTTCCAACTGAACGTCGGTAAAAGACGCCGAGAGAGAAAAAGAGAGAGAGAGAGAGAGAGAGAGAAACTTGCATGAAGATACATTGTGCGATTTCGATCTGATCCGTGAATTGTTTCGCCCTAGACACCGGAGCGCGTGACGTTCGGCGAAATTGCGTCATAATCCTCGGACACGTGTTGAATTTGTGATAAATGGACGCGCGCGTGCGGTATATCGACGAAATTCGTTTCATTCCATAAAGGTTGCAACGATAAAACGTTCTGTATACTTTACATTTCGTGTACGTACAATGCAAGCAAGTTTGTAAAAACACGTTTGACGTATCACAAGCTGCTTTATTATTCTTTTATTATTGAACTCACGTTCTCGGCTCTCATTACTGTGTGTAAAACTAAACACAAAATAAATTATGACAAAAAATATTAATTCAAGAGAGAGAGAGAGAGAGAGAGAGAGAGAGAAAGCTTCGCAATCGCGTTTTATTCGTCCAATTATTTTTGAAAAACGTATGCACGCAGTGAAATTAATTTTTCCGGAACGTATATTCTCCTAGAATGGAATATAATTGAATGGTCTCGCACTTCAAAAAACATCGCTCGATATTAATTTCGCAGATGAGCGTAAACAATTATGTCGAGTAGAAACATTTTAGTTCCGCAGAGCCATAAATATTTGACAAATGTATTCTGCATGATATCTTTGTAATTCATTATGATATATATTGTTGTAGATTACACAGTATAATTTTTTATAAAACAAGTCTCTCTCCTTGTTCTTTGTCTTTCTCTCTTCTTTTTTTCATCATTTTACACAGGTTTCCTAACGCTCCGCGTTCTGTTGCATATTTTATGTAAACTTTATAATCCTACATTCTGTATTAAATATTCACACACCAGGTTGAAAAAGATTCGTAAATTTATCGCGAATTTCTCTCCTGACTTTCAATACCAGACTTTTCGACATAACCGATTAATGTGACTTAAAAATATTTTATCATGTCGTCCGATCTGACAGTTCTATCTGTCATCTTTCTTTCAGTGCCGCCTGACATTTTGAGTTCCGGCACTTCGGACGGGGAAGTGTCCGTGCCCGAAGGCGAGAACGCGACGTTGACATGCAAAGCGTCCGGGCGGCCACAGCCTCGCGTGTACTGGAGACGCGAGAAAAGTGATTTCATACTCATGAGGGGTGTTCACGATACGTTGATACAAGGTAAGATATCGCCCCTATAGTACACGAGGATTGTTTCCGGCGATCTTTGTTGTCCCTTTGTGACGACAACGCGCCTACGCAACGTGAAATATCGTGTTGTTATTTCGGAATGAAGTTGTCCTTTCCACGAAGGAAACCGCCAACGCGAATGTATTATTCCCTTTCTGTGTCACGTAGCTCTAGTGCAGATTTAATCGCCTGTTTATTGTTGGTTTACGCGTAATACATAATTCATAGAAAATCTTATCATATGTATGTGTGTATATATGCAAACAAAGAAAAAAGTAAAATAATAATAAAAAGTTCTGAAAATATCTCGACATTTGAGATCTTTTAATGAAGACAAATATTCTCTAACGTCCTCATTTTCGCGCAATTAGATTAATTCTCGGTAATCCGACGTGTCTCAATCAGACGAATAGCCCGAGCGTTTTAAGAGAATATGAAGATATCGTGAATTCGCACACGTAGGTGATCCCGATCGAAAGCAATTACGGCGGAACACGTTCCGTCGACTAGAGATTAGTTTGTTCGCAATGACTTTCAATATCTCTTCGGGCACGTTGAGTCGCGCGCCGCATTTCGCGAAAGACATCTGCACTCGAGGAATTTCGTGCAGTCGCGACGAGTCGCACGCGCCGCAAATAGATTCGGACTTTACAGCAGGTTGAAAGAAAGAAATATTTGCAAACATCACACGAGTGCCCGGTGGGCCGTGTGGAATTAAAAGAGTGTGCTTGTACAGCCATTGACATTCAATTGGAATGATTGACAATCACTGGAGAGACAGATTTCAGCAATCAATCGATTTCCAATATATACCGATGTGTCACAAAAAGATATATATAGCATATATTTTTCAGATTCTTAAGTGTGTATATATATATATATATATATATATATATATATATATATATATATACTGTATTCCGCTACTATAATTTTCCCCGCTGCTTTTTTCAACATACGTATGTTTAATCTGTACGAAGTCTATTAAGTTAATTTATTAATCAATATAGATTGATTTACGTATATAAAAAAAATTTGCAATTTATTCCAATTTTTATAGAGTGAAAAAAATCTACGCTACTCTATATTTTTATAATTACGAATTCTTTAATATCTATCGCTTTCCCATAAAACATCATGTTATTTGATTAGCATTAACGAACACGACACGATAATTAAATATCCGGAATAAAAAAAAATAAAAAAAAAAAAGATGTTTCCGTATACACACGACGACGCAATCGAACATTGCATAATTATCAATTTAATACAAGTGACTGCGCAACGCTGGACGTACACGAATTTCATCAGCTGTCAGCACAAATCACGCATCTTGCATTTTCGATCGATCTTATTAAATTCTGACACATTTTATCGCGAACACGAAACGACATGTTCCACGCGTGATTTATGTCGGCCGTCCGTTTGATAATAATATGATTCATTATCTTTCAGTTATTTGAAAAGCGTCTATTACACGTGCGCGCTAAATGCAATTTCTCATTGAATAATGAAAATTGTAAACACATATATGTAGAAATATGGATTTTCAAAATTTCGTTATCTCTCTCCTCGCTTTCGCGATAAACAGTTACGATGTGTAGCGTAAAATTAAATTCGATGGTGTATAAAGCTGAAAAAATTTCTGTAATTAACTGAATTAATTTGGCGCCGCGTTTTATGAGCTACACAATTCTTCATGATGCGCTTACTCATTACGCATCGACATTAATCGTAATTAATTAATATTTACTGAAATATTGATACAACGCAATAGCAATTTAAAGAAAAATCTAAAAAAATAATGATATATTCGCAGTTTTAAGTATAAAAACAAAATCACAAATAAATAAATAATAAAATCACAAAGCGCGAACGAAACCTTACTTCTTTAATGCTCACGCAGAAATATTAAATGTCAGTTTGACCACTGGTGTGGTGATAAATCCCGGCGACAAATTTTACTTTACAAATTCATATTCAGCTTATCGTTGCGTTCCCCCAGAAGATGTATTTCGCGAATAATTACTCGGACCGCGTTAAACACGTCGGCTTATATGGTCAACGAGGGAGCAGCTTTCAACAAGATATTCATATAACGTATACGATTTTCTAGTGGACAACCAGACGGGCGAGAAGCTAGAATTAACCAGGGTAGACAGAAGGCAAATGGGGGCTTATCTTTGCATAGCGAAAAACGAAGTGCCTCCGGCAGTCAGCAAAAGGGTTAATCTAAAAGTAAATTGTAAGTACTCGAAAACAATTTGTATGACGCACTTCGCCCGGCGACATTTCAAGATTGATCAAATCAATTGATACGAGTATATCGTTTGATATCACAGACGGACGAGTGTCTGTTTGTTCAATTTAACCTCTATTTTTAAATCAAGCAGGAGATGTATTTTAATGAAATATTACAGTGACACGTATTTTAATGAAATATTATTATTCGCCATTACGCGAGACGGAATTGTTTATGAAAATACGATCTCTATTTACAGAAAAATTCTCTGATTGTAAAAATCTATGTTTGTTTAAATTCACAATAACGAACTGTATATCAAACATGTGCCTGCTATTTCCTCTCACATTTCTCTCGCACGTAATTTTAGTCCCACCAAGCGCAAAGGCGCCCAACCAGCTGCTCAGCTCTCCCCTGGATACAAACGTGTCGCTAATCTGCTTGATCGAAGCTTATCCCAAGACGATTAACTTGTGGATGCGGAAGGAGCAAGTTATCATGAGCGGGTATGTGTTGAGGCAATATTGACAGTTTGGGTCACCGGTTTCTCGAGCTCGAGAGAGAATCCGTTGTTCGACAATCTCTTCGATATAGGAGGCAAAACCTTTCGTCGCCGGCGCTCGGCTTTTTGTTGAATCACTGTTCTCCCGACCTCGGTCATCGCGATTTGCTACATCGATCTCCGCGATGCCGGCGCGCGCGGTTTATTCTAACGAGAGATGTCGAATAACGGAATCTATTCGCATCCCTATCTCGACGCGCTAAACGTAAGTGATATGTCAATGCAGAGGCAGGTACGAAATCGACGAGCGGGGAAACCCCGACGAGGAATGGAAGACGACGATCGTGTTGAAGATAAGACGCTTGGAGAAAACGGATTTGGGCGAATACACGTGCTCGGCTTCCTCAAGTATGGGAAAAGCCGAAGCAACTCTCCGAGTTTACGGTAGATAGCCCCATATATATATACGTATATGTACATTTATATAAGGTCGAATGAATACGTCATTCTTTGTCACTTTCTGACAGCTAACGAGAGGATCCGGTTTGCGCGAAATTTATTTTCGCATCACAATTATTTCGATATCACGCGAAAAACGTTTATTTCTATCGACGCGATGATAGAAGCACAAATTTTAATAAAAATCTAGCGGCATTGAACATTCTTTACTACATATCTTTTTCTGAATTATTAAAAACTAGAATATCGTAGGTATAATTAGTCTGCTTCAGACCTTGTATAAAAACCGACATTTTATCTAAATTTTACCTAAATTTATCGCAACACGGCGGGAGTTTACGTGTACATAAAGGACCAAAAAAGGTCATAAAAAAAAGAAATAAAAAATAAAAAATAAAGGCACACGAGTAAGCCTTTTTAAAAAAAAAGAAGACTCTGAAAAAGCGGAGCGTCTGGTTCATCTTGTGTGTTGTGTAAAAACTTTCAGAGATTCAGGCACCAACCGAGCCTACCCGCACCACCTCGATCAACTCGAAGCGACTGAACCGGAACAGGTCAAAGGCTGTGCAGGGCACGGCCAATCGGATTCCACATCAGCAGGTGAGCACGCCGGCCATGCAAAAGAGCACCGCTCGATTGATCTATAAACACGTGACCACGACGACTACTGCGGATCCGCGCGTGTCTCTAATGAAGGGCAACGTAGTCAAGCAGAACCACCGCAACGACCAGAACCACCAGGATCTCAAGGATCGCAGCGACGCGACCGCGGTCGCGGTCACTGGCAAGCGAGGGGTCATTTTACCGCTCTGCCTGATACTATTCTCGACAATGGTGCGATAAGGAACAAGACAACAAGAGTCACTTGATCGTGAGAAAAGCTAATATAACGAGTCGACAACAGAATTGTATTCATCGATCCGATAGGACGAGTAAGAGCGCGAGGATGCTCAACAAAAGAAGCCGGATCTCTTCGCAACGCAGAAATGATTCTAAGACAACGACGATGAGAGCGAGCTGGATGAGAGAAAGGCGATGGTTCGGTTTAATTAGCCCAAATTGATGGTCTCGAGCGGCAAGGGGAAAAAAATCGTGGGAACATTTTGGACGCTTTTACGCGCGCGAAAGAACAGAAACTACGGCAGAAAAAAAGAATTTGATCCGCTAATATGAGCAAATGTCGCCCGAAATAATCGCCGCGGATTTTTACCAAAAGACGCTTACAAACGTATTTTTTATGACCCTTTTATTCGTTGTTAAAGTGCAAAAAAATGCAAGAGCAAAAAATCTGCTCTTTGATTGGATTAAATAAGATATAACGTTATATTTCTACTACTTTTATAACTCTCTCGGGCGGTGCTATATTAATCCCATAAAAGCTTCGTCAATTGAAATATTTCTTCTTTTTAATTAATTTCGATTTGCATCTGCGAAATTGCATCACGAAATGTTTATTGTTCTTGTCAAAAATTAAAAAAAATCGTAATAAAATCTAAAGATTGATGAACGAAAAAAGAGAAAAAGTAGCAATATTTTAAACTGCCAAATAAATTGACCGCTGTCCGAGAATTAATTAACACGACGAAAAGATTTTGTTATTCGAAAATAATCGTTTTCTTTTTGGATTTTGTAATATCAATAGGCGATAATAGGCAATTACATAACGTTAGCGTGAAAAGCCTTATACATATGCAGGGTGTCTATCTCAAATGAACTGTCGCTGTCGCCAGCGAGAAGAGAATAATTCACGAAATTGATCGAATCGTCAATCTCAATATAGATATAACTTGCAACAGTGACGGTTCAAGTGAACATCCCTTACGTTGCTATTGAATATTGTCTCTTTATCGATGAATCATCACCGACGTTCTTCGGGCAATTACGCGATCGTACCCAAACGCAAGACAAATAATTAGCATACTAATTTGTATGTAAGAGATAAGTACGAGATATCTTTGTTTATTGTGATGTAAGAGAGTGAATTGATGACATCTCTCTAGCGAGCGTTGTCGCGTTTCATATCCGAAATAAAAATCATATCCGTAGCGCATATAATAGCGTATCGAAAATAAAAAAAAACCTCTCTACTCTAGGAAATTATACATATAGGCGTCACTTTGGTTACTTTGAGTATTTTTTTAAATTACTCGTAGACAAGATATTGTACCTTTATATATGTCGATAATGAAGCAAAGACCATGTTATAGGACTATAGTATATATAAAATGGTTAAAATTGCGAGGAATGAGACCGATGTGTGTATTGCTTTCTTGAATAAGACGCGCTCTTCTATATAAGTCGGCTTTCTCATGCCAGTTTTTTTGTATAGGATATGCTCAGCTTCTCAGTTTGAGAATCGCGAATGTGTACATTTTTCAATAAGAATATATATATATATATACATATAAATAATATAAATACTCTGGAGTATACAATATACGTACGCATACGTTATTTACATATACGCGACACAATAATCAGAAACTGTTAAACAAATGTTAAACAATCTTATATTACGCGATTATTTTCCTGACATAGCAATGTGTCATTTGATTGATATATTCCTCGCAAAACTACGAACCATATCTTGTTCTGTAATTAAGACAACTGTGTAAAGTGACGCAAACAAAATGTCAAAGAGCGTTAAAGTTGAGAGAGAGAAAGTGATCTGACGATCGTTAAAAAAACAAAAAAGAAAAAAAAAACAAATCTTATAATAACCATCAATGTGGAGTACAAGTCTCTTAGTTGCCATTGAGCGGTTCATTATCACGGAGAAGATAGCATATCCCATTTGCACACACGGAGCAAAAAATATGTTAAATTTACTTACATAATGAACTCTGTATATCACACAGATGCTCAATATAACTCTACAATAATATTAAAGAGAATGTTGTTGTTTATAGGAAGGAAAGATTATATTACGGGAATACAATGAGGAAATGTGCTCAAATTGGATAATATATATAGCTTTGGAGGAAAAAAAAACGTGTTGACAAATAAAAGAAAAAAGAAGAACTATCATACATTTAGCAATGATGTTCGTTTTGACTTTTAAGTCTAGCTTAAACAAGTGTATTTTTATGTATCATTGAAGAGACAAATATAGCTGTTTGTCGCTAAATAAATTATCAAAATTGTTTTATTCTTTTTATTGCCAACCTTTCTGCGCTCATATAAATATATGTGTATATTAAAAGTACATTAAAATATACAAAAGAGTATGACCTATCTATTTACCAAATGCACATTGATTAAAAAACTACACAGGAATGTTACGACCAAAACAATATGCTAAACGCCATACAAACGCAACAAAAAGCCACATAGGGGCTTTTTCTTTCGCCAATCCTAGCACATTTCCAAAAAGTACCCTGGAAACTATAAGAATAACATTTTGATAAATGTTATATAAATATACATATGTATAGATTATGTATATTTATATACAAATGTTTATATATTGTATATATATGCATTTTTATCGATAAATATTTTATTTTGACTTACCCAACTTTTCCCAACCTCCTGTCAAACAAGTTAGGAGAGAATGCTCTGATGTAGGTACAGGTGCATATCAGCAGCAATCCCACAGTCAGCAGACTCTGGAAATTGAATATGGCAGACTGCCACAACAAAAATTACATTAATATTCTTCCAAATTCTTCTAATCATTTTTAAGTAATAAAAAAAGCGATTTATAAAATAATAAAAAAATACAATATAATAACAATTGTTATTATACTAAATAAACAACAATAAGATCTTGGTAGCTTTTTGCACAGAAAGAATAGCTTTTATCCAATACTAATGTTTCGTAGAGCACGCTATCCGCGCTATTGTTCTATCTTTATCTCTCATTAAATGTAAACCAAAGATTGAATAACGCGCTCCCCAAACGCAGCTTTTGTCAAACGTCACGCACATATAGGTTAAGAAATTTGCTAATCTGATATCTCATTGTATAATGTACGTATATTTATAATTACCATAACTGCGTTAAATCACGCAAGTTGCTCGAAGAATCACAGTTCAATTGTTAACAAGTCTTTCGTAAAAAGATGTCTTTTGCGACACTCCGTTCGTCACTTTGCTCTTGCTACATAATGTGCACAGTGAAGTTTGACATATTTGCAACGAATCGATAATGCAGTTTAACAACCGACCATCGGTATCTTATCAATAGTGGATATAATCACTATACATCTAACTTAAAGGTCGTTTTATATTAGTTGCAAGACACAAACGCAAGTAACGCAGTCTCGTGAAATTGACCAATCATTTTGGTTGATTGGTTAATTTGACCAATACGATTGGTCAATTGTACGAGATCTGCAACTTGCGTTTGTTCCTTGCGACGAATGTAGAACGACTTTAAGAGACGCAGATGTGTGAAGAATAGAAAGAGGACGACGCGATGTGTGCATAATAAAGGCTGCTATACATAAAATTACTTGAATGCAAAAATGCAAATTTCTGAAAAATATCCTGACTACTAAATATCAAATCATATTCAATAGTAAATGAAACAAAACAAATGTGTCAGATGTTCGTAATTACATTCTGCGGACTCGATAATATTGAACATCACTTTGCGTTTATTGTTTATAATTGGCTTTTCTTCTAGATCTGTCATAGATGTAAGAGTTATTGCCAATCGTAAACAATAAGCGCGCAAAGCAATGTCTCAACTGTTGAATTCGCCGAACGCGGCCATTTTCTCATTCAAAACAGACGGGGGTTCAGAAAGCAACAGAAAACACAAATCTGACAAAAGCAAAAATTAATTTTCACAACAATCAACAATCACAGAAGTGTTCAATGAGCGCGTACTTTTTTGATCGTAGCGCGATTAGCAAAATTTACCCAACTGTTGCTCAGCAATGTTTTCTGAACGCATCCGCTAATTCAATTGAAGCAAACTTGCGTGTGTGCGCGTACGCGACCGAATCCGCCATTACGAGTCGCCTCCAGCTTTATCAGTTGCCAGCCTTGATAGGAGGACGAAAATAGTGGGGCGAGCGACCAGTCTACCGCCGAATGTTTTGCCCTATTATTTGAGGGATGTGACTTTTCAGGGAAATGATAGATTTCATCTAATACTCCGGTGAAGCGAAAACGAAGCAGTGGCGATGCGTTGTCCGCTTATCGAGATGGAACAAGCGCTTCGCACCGTGAGCAGATTACGGTAATACCGGTTGAAAACGTCGAAGGTATCATCGGACCCGACTCTTTGTCATGGACATGCAAGCCTCTAATGGTACGTAACTTGTTTTCGTATGCGGCTTAACGCTGTCTCATATGTCGGCCGGTCGCTTCCCTCGGCGACAGCTCGCGAAACTTCGTCCGTGCGCGCAAGACAATCGCGTAGATACGCGGCGATATCAGGAGAGGTTAAATAAAAGTGTACCGTCCCTAGTGTCACATTCCGATCTGAACACCCGGGTGATTTACAGAAAAAAAAAGAGCGGCAAAAACATGAACATTACCAAGTTTGTGGTCTCGACAGTAATTTGATAGCTATGTATCGCGCGCGCGCGCAACGTAGATACACACACAAAGGTGGATAATTTAGAATCTTTTTCTCTTTTTTTTTCTTAGTTTTTAAATCAAATGCATAAATTATATATTAATCTCTAAGTGATAATAATTGCTTATCTCAGCATGGAATATTACACAGAAGTTTGCTTGCTTTTAAATATTTCATTGTGTGTTCTCTTTAATGAACAGAATTTGCAAAGAAATATTTGCGCACTAATAATTTGCTAAGAGTAACAACTGGTGAATGATGTGAATGTAGGAATGGGTATGTGTGTGAATACAGTGTATACTTCCATCCCTGGGTTGCCTGAACAACTAGGAATGGTGTGGATGGGGGATGTGATGATGCACGCAGAACCTACTCATGAGCTTATGCTGGATCCTCGACAAACTGAGAATCCTTTTTTCTCACATGGTTCAAATCCTTATGAAGAGATCAGAAATCATCATATTGGAACCACCATGGTGCGCTATATACCACAGCAATTTTCAACAGAATGTTCAGAGCCTGGTGAGGCAGAGGAAGCTACTGATACTCAAGACTTACAGGGAGTGAGTATTTGGTCTTTGTTCAAGAAAATTTGGTTTAAGTTGATACTTTGTAAATAATTTATATAAAATAGAAATTGAATTATTTAAATATAAAGATAATTACAACTCTATAAATTGTATAGAGTTATGTTTTTTCTTTTTAAAGGGATATGATTCAGAGACAGAAAAACAAGAAATAAGTGAATATTTAACATTGGAAGATTACATAGGTGAAGAAGAAGAGGAGGAGGAGGAAGAACAAGTAATGACTAATGCTGCGACTCAAACTACTCAAGACAAGCATTATAATAATCATTATCGAAAAATAAAGCCCATAAAACATCCTGGGCTTGTTTTAAAGACACCAATTGCTTATCAACCTTGCACCGATTTAAACTTCATTCCTATTCGTAAAGATGGCATAGGTAAATTCAGCATTAATATCATTAAACCATGATATTTAATAGTCACTTCTCACAATATGTTAGCATCAAATATTTACATGTGTTTCCACAGCTGTTTGTGAAAAGTGTGGTGCTATTGGTGTGAAGCATGCTTTTTACACAAAAGAACGTAGATTTTGCAGTAGAGCTTGTGCTCGTTCTTCAGAATATGGCTCGCTTACTGCCGATTCGACACATAGCCCATCTTATTCGATAGATCAACCTATACAAGCATCACCTAATGAAACAAAAAAGTCAACAAATGTAAGTCAATATTGAACGTATTAGAGACAGGACAAATCTATAAAGAAAAAGTGTAATATTACTTTCAACTTTCAGACTGTTGGAGAACTAAAAAAGAAAAAAGCAGAAGTCACTGAGTCTTCGGAGGAAAACCACAAAGTTAACTTGGAGCCTGTAATGCCCGAGGACTTGCCAGTTAGAAGAAAGAAAACAGCAGAACTGGCCAGTTCATATGATTGGACACCACAACTTCTTGAACCTGGGTTTTGTGCTGCGCCAGTCTCTTGTTTCAAACATGTAAGTATATAGGCTTTAAACTTTAATTTTATTTTAGAATATTGTTTGTTAATTTTTTTCTATGAGTGTAAAATTACAACAAAACATGTAGACTGAATGAGAAGGACTTATAATCTTGAAAGGTTATCAAAGATCATCTTGAGATAATCATGTATAGAAAACGTGAAATGTGTTACATAGACAAAATATAATAAAACTGCATAAATACAAAATTTTTGCATAATGAAATATTTAATATATATATATATATATATATTTTAATCCTTAGAGGATCGACCTTTTTCTTTAAAATCTGATATATTTGATATTCAAACTTGTAAATATATAACGTATGTCTTGTATAAAGTGTAGAGTCAAAGCCAATATATTAGCTTCCGGCCCTTTAAAGATTAAAATTGCGGCAAAATTTTGTTTCTCATGCAATTATATTTCTATGTTTCTCATACGATTGTATTTTGTAATATCGTCGATTTAATGGATTTTGCTTTTAGGCACCTATATCGGAAATATGGGATAATATCACAGTGGGTATGAAAGTAGAAGTAGAAAATACCGATTGTGATGAAGTATGCGTGGCTTTCCCAGACTCGTTTTGGGTCGCGACTGTATTACGTATATGTGGATATAGAGCTCTGTTAAGGTACGAGGGTTTTGGACACAATGCAGACAAAGATTTTTGGGTATCGCTTTGTTCTAACGACATACATCCTGTTGGTTGGTGTGCCTCAATCGGAAAACCTCTTATTCCACCTAACAGTACGTAATCGAAAGTATTTCTAACAAAATAACGACGTATGAAAAGAATTACAGTAAACAAAACAATCGATAACTTCGCAAAAGCGCGTATGAGCGCAGATGAATTTGACGTGTCAAATTTATCTTTGCAGCAATTGCGAATAAGTACAAAGATTGGAAGGATTTTTTGATGAGGCGATTAACCGGCGCAAGAACATTGCCTACGAATTTCTACAATAAAGTAACTGACAGTATGAAGTCTCGCTTTCGATGCGGACTTCATCTGGAAGTGGTGGACAAAAATAGAATCTCGCAAGTGAAAGTTGCAACGATACAGAGGATCGTCGGCAAACGTTTGTACGTTAGATATTACGATTCACCTCCGGAAGATAACGGGTTTTGGTGCCATGAAGATTCCCCTCTTATACATCCCGTCGGTTGGGCCAAACGAGTGGGACAAACGCTAGATGCCTATCCCGAATATCTGGCTCGAATCTCCAAATCAAAATTATCCGAAGATGATGCGACAGAAGATCTTTTTCACGTGCCAAAGAATTATCACAACACACCTGGTGGATTTAAAGAGGGAATGAAAATTGAAGCTATCGATCCGCTCAATCTCTCAGCCATATGCGCGGCAACAATCATGCAAGTTCTAAAGGAAAATTACGTTATGATTCGTATCGACAGTTACGATGCGGACGCGACTGGCGCCGATTGGTTTTGCTATCATTCATACTCGCCTTGTATTTTCCCAATCGGATTTTGTTCTCAACACGGTTTACCGCTGACACCGCCAAAAGGTTACGATCCTACCACATTCACATGGGATGCATATCTAGCGGAGACAAATACAATACCCGCTCCTGCTAATTTATTTAATCGGGTAATTTTGTTTGTTTACACGCAATTTATATATTATATTCACAAAATAATCGGAATCGAACGAATAAATTTTATATAATTTTTTACAGGACATTCCTCAACATGGATTTATTGAGGGAATGAGACTCGAAGCCGCGGATTTGATGGATCCTAGATTGGTATGTGTTGCTACTATTACTAGAGTGATTGGCAGATTATTACGAGTACACTTTGATGGTTGGGAAGATGAGTATGATCAGTGGTTAGATTGTCAAAGTCCGGATATCTATCCAGTAGGATGGTGTGATCTCGTTGATCACAGATTAGAAGGGCCGCGTGTACCTAAAAACACTAGTCCTACTGGTAAATATTAATCATTCACGCGTATTCGTGCACATATTTTTTTATATATGATATTTACAAGTATGTGTTCGTATAGTAAAATCACCAAGAGGCCTTAAACGTAAGGGTAAGAGAAAAATGAAGAAGGGCAACAAGATGCTTTGTTTCAAAAATATACTACCTCCTCGCCATAGCGAACGTATATTCGTTCGCCATAGCGAGCGTGTGAATCGCGAACGCGGGCGGGAAGTGGAGCCTGCCCAGGGCACAAAAATAGAGAGAGAACGCGACTTGGAGAGCCTACCAGAACAGAGAAGCAGAGAACCGGAACCGGCTGAAGAGCCAGCTGGACCTGACCAAACTTTGCCTAGTCCTACTAGTGGACAAGGTCAAGCGTTGAGCGACACGCAAAGTGAAATTAATCCTCCACCTCCTAAGGAAAGAACTGCTACATCGTACATCAATGTAAGTAATATTGTATAGTTTTGTATAAATTTGTAAAAAATTAAGAAAAAAAGAAACAAAATTAAATTATTCCAATGTTATTAATTTATTTCTAGGTCACTTCAGGAAGTAGTAAATATATACCGAGGCTTATAGATGGTGCACAAAAACATTCGGAGTCTGGTGATTTAGTGCCGTCTGAGTGGAACGTTTTTGATGTTGCTCAGTTTCTTCGGGTTAATGATTGTGCGACATACTGCGATAATTTCAGTAAACGTAAAATAGACGGAAAGACATTACTGACACTCACTAAGGACCAAGTAATAGACCTGACAGGGTTCAAAGTTGGACCGTCTTTAAAGATATTTGATTTAATTCAGCAATTAAAAATCAAAGTGAATCCAGCTCAGGAAAGATTGAAATTAGGATATAAAAAATTATTATAACATCATTAGTACATAGCACTATACGAGTTCCATCGTTACACAAATTAGACATGGATTTACAGGTAAGGCAAGTGAAACAAAAATACTTTCGCATATATTATTTGTTATAAGACCAGTGTATTAAAACAATATGTTTATACGTATATTATTTATAGTTTTAAATTGAGTGTGGTATATAATAGCATCTAATTTTTAATATATTATGATTGTATACAAAGTCAGGACAAATGATGTAACCGGAACAAGAATGATTCTTTGTGCAAAAATAAATCAAAAGTGTAAAAGTAATTAGGTCAGAGAAGATTTTCGAGTTTAAAAATTGAAATCATATTTAGTTTTTGGTACGCTTAATAACGATATTGGCACATGGTTATGAAAGATCAATTAAATACATACTAAAACGTAAATATGTGTCAATTTTTAACTTTGAGTTCTTAAAAAACTAAGTCTTGAACAAAAGAATTTTATTTTACATTTTTTGACTTATGTTAGTTTTGCACAAAGAATCACTTCTTCTTTCCCGTTAGTATCATCTGATCTGTTGCACGTTGTACAACATCAATATAATAATATAGTAATATATAAATGACAAACATATATTAATATATTATTATATTATATTATTATTTATATAATGTTTTGTAGAAAAACAAAGAAATATAATTAACTTTTTTTTTCATATTATGTCATACACATTATATATATGTAAAAAATATATTTATATCTAAATATGTGTATAAGGAAATCTTAAATGTATGTATATTTAAATATACATACTCGTAAATATGTGACATATTTCAATAATACATTTTGCAGAAAGTCTTTCTCTTCCAATCTCTTACTGCATTATTTGTAAATCCATGCTACTTATTGCACTAATTAAGAATGTACATCATAAGGATGCATCAGCCACATTTAAATCGGTAAACATAAAGTTATTTTGTTTTTCAAATAATAACTAAATAAAGAATACGAAGTGAGAATGCAGCGCAACTTACGTTACATTTTGATTGGCTAAATTAATACAAATATGTATATTGAAAAACCACAAAGTACAAAGAACAGTTTTTTCTTTATCAGTTCAATAGCAAAAAGTAATGTTAAACTTGTTGAGCAATAATCCAATGCGTGTGTGTGTATGTGTGTATATTTACAGAATATAATTATTCTATTAAATTCACACACTCCTATCTCTTGTATATACAATACACAGTCCATTACATAGACATTAATATAATGTACAGAACTAAAGAAAAAAGAAACAGAGCGTATGCAAAAAAAATGCTCTTCTATATGTATCGTACATATAGTGTTACTCTTAGCCACTCAACTAGATTCATGTAGATCAATAATGCACGGCGCTATACATTCGTATGAGAAGAAATATACACAGCTTATTCTTTTTTAATTAATTAATTGGCTGATGCATGCTGATGTAAGATGAATAGATATTGTATCCATTGCTTAATCACTTCTACAATGAATCAAAGCAGTCAGATAAAGTTAAAGAATATCGCTTGGATTCTTAAGATACTATTTTAATACTGTAGCATAAGATGTTATATTCATCAATTTTATTTATTCTTGTCACTTTGGGAATCTCTGTAGAAATTTATTTTCTTTTTATTGAATATGTTTTGACAAAAAAAAAGAATTATTTAACAACTAAGAGTATTCCATGCGTGCGAATGGCCAATCAATTACTGTATCGTTCTCATGCACAAGTTATCACAGAATTCTATAATAACACGTTATTCATGCAAAAAAAAAAAATAACTTATTTTGCGAGATTATTTGATATTCGATTTCTCCTTTTCCAAGATTTTGAATATAAATGGCGTATAAGTTTTTATGTTTAGTTGAATGTAAGATTCACGCAATCGTAAGTACAAAAAAGCAATATCGACTATGATTTTAAGGCTCGTACTAAATATTACGTTTAAATTATATTAATAATTCTTATGTAATGACAAATCTACACGTTAATTACAAAAATGCAGTTAATTCTGGTTAATTCTGCATATCGTGAAAACTGAAGAAATTACGATGTAAAAGGAAAATTGTGTATTAAGGAAAAACATACAGTTAATATAATTCAGTTTTTCTTATTTTTGTCATTACTATATCAATACTATATGCAGAACGAAAAAGTATTTAGAAACGTATTAGCTACGTCTCTTGTCTTTCTGTGTGCGGTATTGTGACTTACTCAAATGTATAAAACAAATGGTTTTTAATCTATATAATTTTTTATATATATATTTCGGTATTAGACTATTACAAATAACTATGAGTACATTCCATGATTTTTCGAGAGTGTTTGTGTAAAACAGATGTGGAATATAGGGCATTAAGAACAGAAAAACAAATAGGGATATTTTATCAAGAATTTTTTATACTTGTATAGTATACGGAAAACTTTTATTATCTGCTTTATTATATAAGAGTTCTTTTTTTATAAAACATAAATTTGAAAATAAGCTCATATATTTTATATTTAATTTTAGTCATATATTATGAAATAAAAAGCTTTTTCTGTAAATTTTACAAATTTCGTGCGATAAATTCATGTATTCATCGCTTGATTTCCACTGATTTCCACCGATCTCCATGTTGACAAAATGTAAAAATATCATGAAAACGTACGGTATTTATAGAGATATTAGCAATATACGATGTATTTCTTTAAATTATGTATGTAGGAAAAAAGAGAGAATGAGACAACTGTTACATTGTTACTATAAATATTTCAGTAAGAAGCGAAATTGAATAATCTCGTGCGCGCACAAACTGTAGTTAGTAATTAATTAAAACAAAATATATGAGCCAATTTTTCATTTTTGAGTAGAAAATCGTATACGTGAGTAATTAACGTATTTTGTTTTGTTGAAATTGCAATTGATATATCGATTGGCGTTTATTTTTATACGTACCTTGCATCGGTAATGTAGATATTTATTCTGTCTAAATGATAAAAGCTGCGAACTTCGTTATCAGCGAAGTGCCATTAATTAAAACATTTTCCGCAGGATGTCGTCTTGTGTGACTCGTGCCGATCGTTATCACTTGTGCCATTGCCAAAGAATTCCTATTCAATGATTTATTGTACGTGCATGCATTCAAAGAGCAACGTGTTTTTGAAAACAGACTCTTCAATAGATAAACATCCGTAGCCTACGAAGATACTCGCGACCGCAAGGACGCGAAGAGGTCAAAACAATATTCGACTTTCCGTATCCGCGTAGAGAGCGGATAGCGGTGGTCGACATGTTGAAACGCATGGCACAGATTTGTGCACGACGCGCAGTGGTCGAGTTTCGGTCGTACACTTTTGCATCGCGTCTGGCGCGTCGTAAACATGGCGTGACGCGTTGAACGAACAGCGGCCGGTACACGTCGCGGCGTGGTGGGAACCCCGCTCGTCGTCGTCGTACATACGAGCCCGCCGATCGTATACAGATGGTCGGCTAGTTTCGTGTATATACGTTTACGTTCGGGCTCGTAGTAGTGGGGAACGAGGAGTGGGGACGCAAGAGTAGACTCGCGTATTCTATGGGCGGGGCTTTGGCCAGCTGGCAGATGTTTCCCGCGCGGCCGCGTCATTCCTCTAGCGTAAACCTACGCGACCTGCAAGTAGTCCCTCGTTCTAGCGCCGGATATTTCCCGTAATAGGCGACAACCGGGCACAGGTGCGTTCGCGCGCGGATATACGCAAGCCGCCGTACGATCAGCGGTGTACGTCGCGTGCAGAAAGCACCGAAATCGTGAGAGCAATACGAAGATGAGCTGACGGGGGATTGGTCCGTAAAGAGAGTCGCCGCTCAGGGCAGAGCAAAGTGCGCGACTTCCCCTCTCCCCCCGTTCGAGCGCACAAGCCGCCTCGATTCTGCACGAACGCGCCCGCGCGACGAGGACGCGACTTTCAAGTGTCTCGACGAAGTGAATTTCTCCGCGAACGTTATCACGCGCGCTTCCGTGCGCCGATATTTCGTCGCGCCGTTGACACGCGACGCGTACGTCTGACGCACGTGTAATAAAACCGCGTAAACGTGATTTGTACTTTGTCTTCGGACTTGCCGCCGCGCGCGGCGGTTCTCGTTTTCGTGCGGCAAACACGCATAAGTTTTTATTATTACACGCGCGCGATGATTCTACCGGCACACGAGAAACGAGACGATAGGATGAGTCGTCGCTGCTTTTCGCGTCGTAGTAACGGTTTGGAATTTTGGAGTTTCTCGTGAGAAACACGTATGTGCGAGACATTTTGCTTCGTTATTAACAGTGAGAAAAACGAGACTTTATGTACCATCGTGAACTGTGTGTTATGTGAATCTGCACTACGTGAAATGCGATGAATGTTACACGCGTGTGTGACTTCGCTCTCGAGTGTTATCGATAAGTACGCGACTTTACGTTGTGTGACATTTGTCGAGGGAAACACGAAGCGGCCGAGCCGCTTTTACCGAGTGACAGAAAGGTGGCGGCGAGTTTCCCCGAGAAGAGACGGGAAAGGGTCTGGTCTCGGAGGACATAGTGACGTTCCTGACGCCGGGCGGCGGAGTGATCCACGGCGCGTCGTGGGGGCCCTCAGCTGTTTCCCGCCAAAGATCGCCATTACAAAACGCGTTCGGGCGTTGTGTGTGCGCGCCGCGCGGAGCGTGTGGCTGTCTCGTGGACGAGTCTCCGTGTGTGCCGCCGGTATTTGCTGAGAAAGAAAAAAGAGTTTTGTCGCGAGACGAAGCCGTGGGAGCCCGTGTGCGCGTATATAATTTTTATTACGTCGTCACAATCCGGATATATAAGTATATATACGTGTTTGGTATAAAACCCGCGTTGTTTCTCCTCTCTCCCGCGTCCTGGTGAAGTGCGCGGTGTCGGGCGAGCGAACAACCGGGCGAGAAAGAAGTGCCGCGAGAAAGAGTGAGAGCTACGAGCGAAGGAAGACATCGAAGAGAGAAAGAGAGAGCAACGGATCCCGTGGTATTCTCGCAGCCGCGACGACGGCTGTCAAGGACGTGAAATTCGCTTGGCGGGATTCGCGGTGCTGCCGACCGACAAGATATGTCAGTGTTGGGTGGTGACGATCGGATTTTGATCGAGGAAATCGTCGAGACGGCTGTGCAGCCGGAGGCCGAACTGTGCGGGTGAGTCTTTCACGCTATCTCAAATTCTCTCTCGCGCAACTAGGAAAAAAAAAGAAAAAATTACGTGCGACGGTGTAGTGACGATACACAGTGTGCGACTAATCTGTCAGTGTGTATTTACATATACATACGTACGTACACACACGTCGGCATTTGACACGGCGCGATTACACGCGTTTCTCATAACACGATCGCGCTAATGCGGTCGAAAGAAAAAGACGAGAGGGAACGTGCGGGCGGGATGATCTTTAGTCGCCTCTCTCTCGAAAGTGTCGCGTTCGGCTTTGCTTATCTCGTCGTCTCTGAACCTGTCTCTCGCGGGAGAGCGTTGTAGCTGCCGCCGTGGCGACCAACGGCGTCGTCTCTGAGCGTAGCACACAAGAGAGCGGGCGCACAGCTGTTGAGATGCCGGCCGGCCGGCCGGCCGGCGCCCGATATCCTGCTGGCTGCTTCGCTGGCTGGTGGCCGATGTGTGTGCGTGGATCACGACGCCGCGTCGTCGCCCCGGCTCCGCTTTCCGCTGGAAATGCAGGGACGCGTAGCGCCGCGTCGCGCCGTAGAAACACTCGCAAATCTCCGCGTTCCTCTCCGTGCGTTCACGCCCAACAAGCATGGCGCGCGCATTCGTTCGCACGCACGCATGCACGCACTCACGCACGCAGCGATGAGATGCCTCGCCTGCCGCAGCGTGTGTGACATTTCTCTTCCACCGCGCTTCTCCGCGTTGCACACACCCGCATTTCACACTCTTACGTAACATTTTGTAATGCAATGCTCGCGCGGAGGAGGAACGTTTTTCGAAATCTGTCGGGATTACGTTTGCCTCTCTTTCGGAAGAGAAAAAGGAACTTCCTCCGAGAGAAACTAACTCGGCGAGTTGTTTTTTGAGAGGGTAGGAGGGGAGGTGGGAAAGAGGATTGTGGTAGAGTTTTTATACGTCGCGATACGCGTCCGACGGCTCTGTGTGTGCAATGTTAGATCGCATTTGTACAAAATATTTTATCTCACGAATATAGAAAGGCCAGTCCCGCGGAGAGTAAAACATAGCTTACGTAAAATCGCGTTTTATTGTAATAAAATATAATCTGTTATTAAAGCGCAGATTTCTAATGAAGCCAACGAAGTCGGCTCAACGAAGTATGTCGAGTCAGTTTTTTGCGTCGTCTTCGTTTGTGTACATATCGGCGCGCGGTTTTTTGTCTCACGTCGAGTACAACGATCGTAGAACAAAGAGGCAGGAAGGCGCGAGGAAAGTGTGTTTCTTTTGTGTACAGCCGAGTGACCGACAGAGCCGGGGCATATATAATGCCGTCGCACGCGTTACGTAAAGCCGCGTTTGTTGCACAATAATCGTTTTCTATAAATAGCCCCAAGCATGCCGCGCTTCGGCACGACTTGTTGTTTACATACGTTCATCATCCTTGTGTTGCACTGCCGCTTGTACCGTCGTATCTCAAATTATTGTTTGCATCCTTGAGATTCCGAATTCCTGAAGAATGATGTCGCGGTCGTACGCGCACATATCGAGCAATCTGTGTTATTATAAGTAAATTTTAATTTCTTTTTTTTTTCATTTTAAACACAGAAAAAGTAGTGCTCTCTCTCTCTCTCTCTCTCTCTCTCTCTCTCTCTCTCTCTCTCTCTCTCTTGCGTGGAAATTCGAGTATCGCATGCAAATGCGTTTTTGATTAATTAACTGCTCTTGATCGTCAAAGTTTTTGTGAATTTTTTTGACGATCTTTTGTCTAGACAACGTATATAATATATAAAATAAGCAATTAGAAACGTACGTTCATTTTCATATCATTATCATCATCATCATTATACTTACATTAACATGAAAAATGTGAAAAGAAGGATATATGGTGTAAGAAAGCACAAGCGTACGCCATGAGAGTAAAAAGAAAACTATCAGAGAGTCATCGAACGAATTATTACAATTGGGTATCACGCGTAAATAAATTATCTGTGTACGCGGCATACCTCTGATAAAGTAATAATGTCGTTTCTCACATTTTCATTGATTTTATTATTTTGTCCTCGTGTATATTTCGAGAATCATGATATCAAACACATAGGATGAAAATGGAGGTATAAAACGCAAATACCTTTCATACACGTCGAACTTATGTAATTCATTATTCATTGAACGCATTGTGCTTACGCTACGTTATTCAATAACGTTATTATGTAAGTTTTGCACGACGATAAATCGGCCCTTTCGCCGCTTGTGACGATCGCGTCGAGGATGAGAGAGAAACTATTTCCCGAACTTCCTTTCGCGCGTTTTGGTTTAGTTACGTGTGTAAACTTCGACGCCAAAGTTAAACGGTAACGCACGAAATCGCACGCGAGATACATACGTGCTTATCCCGCTAATCACAATATATGATATCAGTCCCCCCCTCCCTTTCCTCTCCCTGTTACAAACAGTCCGTCGTTATGTAATCTGCATGTAACTCCTTGCATTGCTGATCGCGATAAATTCGCCTTGAGCCATATCGATAAAGCAATTTATTCCGGCGCGTACACTCGGTCGGTGCTTATACACCTGTACACGTTGTGTGTATATATTTTTATTAATCTGTTAACACACTTTTGGTTTATTACTCCGTTAAAACGTAATTTTTCTGGCGCATTTAAAAACAAACAAAAAAAATAGATACATTGCATCGCAGATAAAAGCACTCCGCAATGCGCAAACGCTTCATGTGTCGTAATATTTCATTTACGGTTTCTAAATAATGCAAACACGTTTTTTAGAACAAAATCATGTAATATGTATATATATATATATACATACGGGAAAACCAGATAGAGATTTGACCGACACGTTCGTGTCTGGATGATGTTATCGGTGTGCAACTAATATTATAAATTATCTTGGGACGTTGCGTTAAAATGATTATCGACGATTTTGTAAAAACGTATGCAAATAGAAAAAAAAAAAAAAAAAAAAACGGGAAACGTGCGAGAACGCGTAACGCACATAATTCTCGGCACGCGGTTGACTTTGTCGTGTCCAAGGATGGATTTTGCATGCGCAGTTTTTCACGTATACGCGTCGTCGTTTGCGCGTTTACAAGCTCGCTCGAATAAATGGGTTGCGCCAATTCCTGACCACAGTCAACGTAGCACCACCATGTAGATAATGTATATATCACGCGGTATATACACCGCTTTTTAAGTATGTGCACACCGGCGCCGGGCAGGCAGGTATGTATCGCTGGCCGGGCGCATGCAATCGTGAGCGAGCGGCGGCCAGAGCGAGATGCAGCGAGCGAGTTATGTATCTCGCACGTTGCACCTACTTGCACCGGGTTAACCTCTGCATTCGGGTGCATGTGCACCCAACAGTGGCGCATGTCGTATAACGTTTGTTGCGCGATACGGCGCAAATCACGAGCGCGCATGTACGCGCACTTACGAAAACGTCGTTTCGATCTCGCTACGTTCTATTACGCAATCGTCATGAAGGAATTTATTACGTGTATTTACAAAAAGGAAACATCTTGATTATACATTATAAAGTATATAAAAAAAAAAAAAAAGAAACTATGTTTTTTCCGCAATTTTGAAAAATATTAAGGATTATACTCTCTGAAAAATAGAATATACATATACGGATTTGGAATATTTCCTAATTTTAATAAAATTATGTTTCTTGTTGCACATCCGTAAAAAAAAATTCGGCGCGCACGGAGACTCGGAACGTCGCTACGGCGACGTGTCACGTTATTGCACAGTAAGATTCTAAACGTTTGCACGGCTTCGTCTAGGAATGAGCTTAACACCTGTCGCAACCACATAATTTTTTTCAACCTCGTTATGCGGCGTCGTGACTTCCTCCCAACGGGTTACCCGGGTTGAGCATTCCCCGACCGCGTCTATCGTCTATCCACTCGCGGCGATAAGCGCAATCCGGAGTTTCCGGACCGTGTCTTTATCGTTCATGCAAATACAATGTGAATGATAGGTCGGCTGCTTGCGGTTTAACATCCGTAATAGATAGGAGAGCCGAAGTCTCGTGATAGACATAAGTAGACAAAACGGGTCTTTATTTACCCGTATCTGCCTGGAACATGACTTTGCAGTACGTTTTTCTCTCTGACTCTCTTTCTCTCTCTCTCTCTTTCTCTCGTGTGTATACACGAGGGAGATACTTTGCTCGCGTTGTGCACGCTATAATACGACCCGCACATCAATATTAATTAATAGAAGGCTTAGTTTATAATTGCACGCTACATGCACACACATACGTACACACACGTATGCAAAAGTTTTTCCAAGCAATGACCTTTAATAAATCAATATTTCGTCTTATTAATTGACAAGAGACATTAATATTCGTTATTCGATTCTCGTTATTTAATTCATCATCACGGTACTTTATTACGTTAGTTGTAAATAGACAATGCGGATCTTTATTTTAGGAACTCTAAGTAGGACACTACGCCACAATGATGCATATGAGTTTGCAATCCGCAAGGTTTTGCGAGTTGTGAGAAATTCTATAGTTTCTGCAGTGACGTTACTTAATTAATAATAATAATATCTCTCTCTCTCTCTCTCTCTCTCTCTTCGTGTGTGTGTGTGTGAGATCTTTCCTTTGATGCAACTTTACAGTGTGGCGCACCGCGATCTCACAATGTTGCTTCACACGTTACATAGAAGGCTATATATTCTTGCAATATATAACGCCGTTTAAAGATAACAAATTAATAAAATATTCTCTCTGACGTGGCCTCTTGCGATATGGCACGCAAGTTCTTCAAACTGCATATTCTGTCGTCTCATAGTGCATTACGTCGCGCGATATTATCGCATTACAATAATTATCGACTTTCGTCGCTAAGACGCACGTTACGCAACGCCCACGCGATTGCGATCTACGCGCAACTAAGGTGCAGCGCGCGAGACCCGATGTAAACTGTAGATAGACGGCAATTATCGAAGCGAACGCGCGGCAAAATCGCGCACGACCTAACTCAACCTACCTACGAAGATTACGCAATTTTTCCGGTCTCACACGTAGATGATTATCCGTGTGTCGCTAGGTCGGCGGCTTAAGTCGATCACCTTGTGACCGTCTGTGAATCGGATGATGATCGGATGATCGTCGACGAGCTGGTATTTCTGCCTCTTTTTATGGCTGAGCTCACATACACACACACACACACACGCTTCTCATTCTCTTTCTCTTTTCCTCTTGCCTCTCCGCTCGAGCGATCGATGAGAGGAACGCGTAGGTGTTGGTACAAGATAGGAAGCATGAATGAGGCTCCTGATTCCGCGTCTAGGATCGTCTGTGTATAAACTGCGACACAAACCGTTATCGCAGCTGGAGCACACAGTTGCTCAGGATGTAGTTACAAATTGTAGTTCTCTTTCTTCTTCTTCTTCTTTATCGTACAGTGAATAAGGTCGGCGTGTGTGTCGGTCACGGTATCGTTTATCCTCAAGTCGAAATTCGTGCCTCTCGCGAAACGCGCCGGCGATCCCTTCAGGTGTAAAGACACGCGCGAATCGTGGACCGTACGAGGCGCACGATTTTTGCATATGAACGAGTATCAAGTATGTACCAGGTGCAGTTTCGTAACTGGAAGTAACCGAGCCAGCTGCCGCGCTCGGCTGAAAATATCGGACTATCGCGTTTCCCCGATCGGAAAACTTCAAAAACCGCGAACGATGTGATTTTTCTCGGCGATTTTAATTTGCGGATAATTTCAGTTTTCTAACATATAATAATTCTATTACTTCGTATAAAAAAAAAAATATGTCTCATTTATTTCGAAGCTATGAAACAGATCGTTCGTTTTATCCACGAAAAATTCAACAAGTTTCATAAACGAACATCGATCTAATTTCTATGGCATTTTTCCTTTGTCGCGGAGAATTAATGTAAGCAACTTAACCGTGGGGAGAGACGGATTCTCTCTGAGACTTCTTCTACTTCTTTCTTTCTGACAGCAGACAACAATGGTTTCTCTGTTGACCTCTTACGCTCCACATATCCGTCGTGCATCGCACAAACTCTTCTCTTACACAAATATCCCGGCGTTCGTATAGGTGTCGCAACACAGGGAAGAAGGAGAGAGGCATAGAGACCGACCTCAAACACGGGGAATAATACCTCTGTCTCACGCCCCTCTTTCATCTTTCTTTAAATATTCATGCCGTGCTTTTCTTCTTCGTTGTCGGTTTTATTTTGAGGAGGAGATGCCGTCTTCGTGCACGCGTACGTATCATACATGTACATTTGCTATTCCGTGTAAAACTTTTTTATATACGCAGAAAATGATGTTCTAACTTTCTTCTTTTTTTTTCTAAATTATATATATATATATATATATATATCAAAAATAAAAGTTAAAATGAGTTTACGTAGCGAGAGAAAATAACTTTGCCGCGCGAAAAGTACTCGTACACCAATAATTCCCACAAACAAAAGACGAAAATGTGTAGTTTCAAGTTGGAAATACGGATTGTGCGTTGCCTTTGAAACGTTTCTTTTTTAACGCGAAATTTCCAGTACCTGCGAGAACACATCCAAAGGTTCCGAATTCCATCACACACAGTTTGCATTGCTACCTGGACCCTTTTGAGTTGAAAGAAGGACAACGGTCAGAAATACTTGCTTGATTCTTTGGGGCCTAGCGGCATTCTCTTTTCGGCATTTAGAAAACACAGCGATTTAGACCTTCCAGTGATTTAGATCCTTCCAGGAAATATCTCACCAGGACGTTTGGCCTGATACAAGACCCGAATCTTTTCGAAAAAAAGAAAACTTCGCTCGACGACCGAATATCGGGCATTCAAAATATACATGATTCTGACACCCGACACAACATAGAAGAAAGAAAATAAAACAGATACTTTTGAAAATTGAGTACATATTTACGAGAACGAAAAAATTACGCCGAAAATGTTCAGCTTTCATCAACATTTCGCGTCGATATAAATGCACAATGCAGTCTATCGTGTGTCGCGCGTATTTCTTATTATAAAAATAACTCAACGACATTTTGACCAACATTTACATATTTATTGCTCCATGAACGACGAGGAGAATTTTTGACGTAGCGAAATCTATTGAATGTCACAATAATGGCATTGTGCAAGATAATCAATTCACTTCGATGAAAATTGCATGACAGAAATCCATGTATAATCACAATACTCTCTTCATTCTTATTTCGTTCTTCTTTGCGGCATTAGCCGAAAAGAAAGCTAAATTTTAGTCGAAGAGCTCGATTGACGGTGTATTTCTTCGGAATATTTGCCGAGATCGATCGGCAATTATTAGCGTAATCTTAATAGATTTATGTTCACGCGTAGCGCACGTGTGACGAGTGTGAAGCGGCGTCTAGCCATAACATTTGCGATAACGAGCGTACTCTTTTTCAACGATTACCGCGAACGCGGCGGATGCAGCGGCGGTTCGTCTTTCGCGCGCACGCACACACATGTCACAGAGAGTTTAAGCGGTGTAAGGAACGCGCGCGCTGCGTTCTTTCAATCTGACGCAGTACACGCACACATATACAAAATACCGGCTGTCATCCGCGCCTCGGTTCGCTGCCTCGTTCGAAACCCCCAGAACAGCTGGTTGACTCACGTCATTTTACGCACGGGAGCGCACGCATTCCAGTCATCATCTATATAAATTGTCATTGTTTTCGTGTCGCAGGTGCTCTCTCTTTCTCTCTCTCTCTCTCTTTCTTTCTCTCTATCTTTCTCTCTATCTCTCTCGGATGATTAACATAATGTGTTTTCGCACGTGCGCGTGCGTTTGTACACACATCGGAGATATATACGAATCGTGCTTCAATCGCAATGAATAAAACGACATTTGCATATTTGAATATTTAATAAGACAACAACCGCTTCTTGTAAGCAATAAAAGCGCAATGATTTTTTGAAATTGATATTAGCAAACGCAACGCGCAGCGAAGAGGAATATCTCGATAGAAGGATCGAATACATTCCAGCGATCGATCTTGAGAGGAGTGAATTCAGTTGGAGTATCCGAAGGTGAAAAGGAGGAAGAAGAAGAAGAAGAAGAAGAAGAAGAGGAAGTGGTGGGACGAGATGAGAGGAAAGGCACGTAGACGACTTGACGTGGCGCCCGTTGGGCTGTGTCTTACGTCACACTGCTAAATATATGCCTCGGCCGTTCCCAATCTCTCATACCCATTCTCGTTCTTCATTTCATCACGAGCCGCGCTGCGCGAGCGGAGCTCCGTAGCTCTGTAGCTAGAGCGCGGCGCGGTCTCTCTCGTCGCCAAAGAGACACGCGTGAGCGCGTGCGCGTGCACGATCGTTGCGACGTGCGTGCATGCACACCTTCTTCTTCCTCGCTTACTTTGTCCTCCATGTGCGTGTAACCTGATATACCCGTGCGCGCCTCTCTCGCTCGGAGAAACCGCAGATGCAACGGGCGTCGCGACGCGACGTCGAGCCAACAATAGTCGGTCGATCGTTATTGTCCCCCCCTCGTGCAGCGATTATTCCCGACGATCGAGACAGATCTTGGAAGTCTGTGCATGAAAATCGCACACGCGTCCGTGATCCCCGAAGACGTGTTCTCCTTTCCCGTTTTCGCGCGGCTTTTGACATTTGTTTCGCGCTCGGAATATATGTACGAGTCATAGTTTTAATTTATATCTTTGTGTCACTCGCGTGAAAAAAATTTATGTTCGTTGGTACAGTAGTATCGGAGAATATGATACAAGAAGAGGGAAATGTTTGCGCGTCTCTCAGGTCGCGCGAGTCACTTGGAGCTAAAGAATTCAGGGCAAAGGGAAACCTATTGTTACGTATTTTCAATCTAAATCCCGTTAACATCTGCCGCGCGAGGAGAGGACACGGTCATTCGCGGAGAGCAGAGTTCCTTTCTGTATGTTGTCGTAGAAAACCTTCACCCCCTCTCTCGCTTTTCCGTTCTCTTCGTCGGACACGCATATGGCTTCCCTCCAAGCGGATAATTCATTTCTCTTCGATGAGAAGTTTTACGAATTCCTGACATTTTCTTATATTTTCATCCAGCTTAGATATTTCAAAGAGCTAAGAACAAACTTTGCATCTGTATAAACGCTGTATACTAATATTTGAATAACGCAAAGAAGTTTTCTTATAATTTTTTTTTGTCTATATAATTTTTCTTGCTTTGGATATTGATAAAAAGTGCATCTGTGTGTGACAATCGTCGCCAATCGATCTTCGAGCTCGACAGGATGTGCGTTATTTTTGTCAAAGAATCGACTGACTCGGTAGAATTCGGTAGGGAAGAAAAAAAAAATAGACGGACGGATGGGTTTCGGCTGTTAGAAACGAGTTCCGGGAATAGCTGATAGGTCGACGGAGGGTGTCTTATGGGGCACGGAGGGAGTTTCAGACCCTAGCTCACACACGTACATACACACGCACATTCGTCCACCAATCGGGAGAAGACACGTAGACTTCAGCTGTGTTGTACGAGCGTTGGCCTTGAGTCTTTCTACAGGGTGGCTCGTTGGAATTTTTACTACTGCCAGATCTCTTCTTCCTCGCTTCTGCTTTGGGCTAGGTCGGAGAAAACAAGTTGGCCGGAAACTTATCGTAGACAACACACAGTGTTTCTTTGTAGTGTTGGAACTCCGTATCTTGGCTCAACGTTATTTGCTAGGAGCGGAGATAACTTGAAAACGCAACACACAAAATTTATTTCCAAGTATATTTATCTAATTGTTCGGGTAAAAGGACAGATAAAATATTTAAGTTTTCATAATATTTAATACTGTGGAGACACATTTTGCTTATTTATTCTACATTGTTTGCAATATGCGCTCATTTTTAAATAATTATATTTATTTAAGATGAGAAACACAAATTATATGCGAGATTAAGTAAATTTTTGGTTTAGCGCACACGTGGCGATTCCGCGTGTGCGATCACGTCAAGAAGACTTAAAAATTCGAATTCTCTCAATGAAATGTCATAAATGACATAAACAATCACAAGGTCGTTTTACTGTTTATGAGCAATTCGCGCCACAATTCCTTATCTTCGATTTCGCGCCGTCCCCTTTTAGTCATTTGCAGCTGATAGACGGTCGTAGATATCATGCAGAAGCGTTAGTAACAAGCAGCTGACTGACGCCAGTTATTTTTGTAGTCGTTATATTACGGAAAAAAAAGGAGAAATCGCGTAAAATGCAGCAAAGCCGCGCGTTATGCAACGTTCTAAGAAGAACGCTCTCGTAGAATATGCAAATTGAAGGTCGTCTGTTCCGTCGCGATACTCGTATGTGTCACTCTCACGGAATGCTCGCCATTAATAGCAGTTTTTCCCTTTCTAATGCGCGTATAGACTTTATCCGATTCGATTGAATTATACACGTTGCTAAAATTTTCATTGTGTGCGCATGATTTCCGCGTTTCGTCGAAATCGAATAATATCAAGCGCGATAACTCGAGTTAACGATAACAATTATCGTATTTCATCATCGGGCGCGCAACAACAATATCAAATGTTACATAACATCGTTAATACATTCGCATCAGCGCTAATGAGGATCATTTTCGATCGTAAAACGATGAGGCCTCGTTCCAAAATACCATCGCGAACGACGAACGGTAAATCTCACTGTGTTATATTCTCGTAGCCGTCTCTAGGAGATCGCCCGAATGTGAAGGACTCGGGGAATCGTGCGCGCGACGTCTGGAACGTGCGAAGCGCAGATTGCTTTTTTTTTTTTTTCTTTTTCGTGGTGCGCGTTCTTCCCGAGGCACGTACTTTCCGGGCCGCGGTTTCCTAGTCACTCGCAGCTGATAGGGGACTGTAGATAGCGACGCTCGTGCGAAGGCACCGGTAACAACCAGCTGAGTGGCGCCAGCCATCAGCTGTTGGTGACTCACGCGAGCGAGTCGACCGAGAGCCGCCGCGAACGGACACGTATACACGCGCACATACACACACCGGCGCCGGTGCGTCAGAATGCGCGTGTGCACACGTCGCCGATGCGCGTCTTACGAAAGCGTTTCTCAACACACGCGCTTTTTCTCCGTCCGTATCCATCGTCGATCTACGTTTGTATTCAGAAAAAAAAAAAAGACGGTACTACTTTATCGTCGATCTTATTTATTCTTTGCTTTTTTTAATCACTTAATGCAATCAACGTCAACACGGGAGTTTATTATTAGAATTAACCGCGCGTCCACAGCGGATGCCATGTTGTTCATATTTGCTGGCAGATATATAGATATATACAGATATGTATATATAAATCGCCGGCGGCCGTCGGTAACATATATACTACGATGACAGAGAGATACGGTGTAGTATATATAAAGCTGTTTGCGATACCATATGGCTAATCGATGTTTGAGCAGTCTGCCATTAAGAGAAATTAACCTTGGCCGGGTGTTTCTTCGATATATTTTATTCTCACGTAAGTTTTTCGTTGATGAAGGCGTCGTCGTTTGCTTTACATTTTTCGTTGACATATTGAATAAATTTTTATATCGCGTCTCCGAGCTCAACGTTTTTTTTTTTCTTTTCAAACTTTTCTTATCGGCGACAATTTGTTGGTGGTATGCGTAGAATGTCGGGTGTTGTAACCTTGGAAGAAATTTATCTCTCGTGGGATTGGACTGCCGGTTATCGCGTCGTGGCACAATCGCCTATGATTAATCAGCTGTATTCTTCCGTCGAAATCTACGAATACAAATATTGAAGGAAGTATAAAAACAGAGAATGACAGTTTTGTGTATACAATTCGTGCTCACGAAATAGTGTAATCAGTTTAAGTAATTAGTTACGTTTAAAAGTAATGTAATTAGCGTAAGTAAGAATTAGTTACACTCTGAGGTATGACGATATACAAGTGAGATATGACTATGTACACATACTTTACACATACTTCGAAGCAAATCGAAAGATTGCGAAGACCAATTTAAATCGGTCGATTATTAAGAATTACAATCAGCGAGATAATGAATCAAGAATAAGTTTTTTATCAATGATCGAATAGAAAAAACGTAATACGAAATTCTTCAAGCAGTCAAATATTACGTGAAACTTACGCATCGAATATTCTGTTTTCTTAAAAATTTTAAAAAAGCACAGTGTAATAATAAGACTTTATTATTACACAAAAGAGAACGAATATATCGGAAGCGACGTACGAGAGTCGGCAGGATATGAGAGATTATTGAACTGGGAGGTACAAAGTGATATGACAGAGATACCGAAGAGAACTCCGGATACGAAATGAATCGAGAGAGAGAGAGGGAGGGTGGGGGAAAGAGAGGAAAAAAAGAGAGAAAGACACGAAGAATAAATATATGCTTATAGAGGCCTAGCGCGCGCGTTTTCCCTCGACACGGGTAACAGGATTTCAGGGCGAAAAGGAAGGTGGCTCTTCTCGCCGACCTACTTCGCCGCAACTGATCCGGCCGAGCGAGCGGCGCTGCGGGTATCCGGCGAACGAACGAGCTGACGTCACGACAGCCAACCATCCAGCCAGCAAGCCGCCGGCGTACCAGCTGATCTAATATAACCACTCGATGAGAGTAACGCCACGTGGATTTCTGGTCCCGTGGACCAAGCACCACGTGCCGTTATGAATGATCGCCGATGAATGTGCCGCCGCGGTCCGATTCCATTCTCTCGTCTGTGTGTGCGTCACTTCGCCGAACAATTTTCGGCAATTTGTCATTTATATCGCTCGCGAAAAGGCGATTGTTCCTCGAAAGTGCGAGGTGTTATTTGTTATATTAAACGCATGTAATATGGAACGCGCGGGATCTATTAAGAGTTGTCGCGGATGATTAGTGACTAGACGACGACGGCGACGACGACGAGCCGACGGGCGAACGCCGGAATTGACATGAAAATATTACAGACGAGTGACTTCATCGGGCGTGAAATGACTGACCACGTCATCGACGCTTCGTTCTGGCTTGATTCATGAACGTCGATGATGTGGCGACGCGTCTCTCGCGAAGATACTACTTTCGTTTTTGGACGATAACGACAATGCAACTAATACGCAAAACGAAGCGTTTAAAACGCGAATAATACTTTATTACAACGCACACTTCGGTCATTGTGAAAACTTCTGACGGACGGTCGTGACAAGAGCTGTTACATTGCGCATGATGTATGATTATGCCTTTGTGTGTTCAGTTTTACGCGGCTCGCGGTTACGAAGGGACATATACGCGAATGAGTAACTGTTAATATTTCAGTCAAAGAAAAACCACGACGGACAGGTGACAAGTGATCAATAAAACATAGCGAGATTTAAGGCGCTTTTGCTGCCTTTGAACAGTTTTATGCTAATACGATTTATAAACGATATAACTGTTCTTATATTTTTCGAAAACATGCTTATTTGCATAATTGACGGTAATTTTTGAATTTATACATCTCTTTCTACCACATTACGTCGTTTTTTGCAAATATCTTTTAATTTAGTTCGATCATTCTAAAATTATTTTAAAAATTTGTCAGATTTAATTTTAAATGCCCAATTAAAATAAAGCACCGTTTTAACCGTAATTTAATGGTTTTCTTTTGCTCAAAATACACTCGAGAGAGAGAGAGAAATCTTCGGCGCGATCGTGTTACATACATAACTGAAACCGAATCCGAGACAAACAGTTTTTTTTCTTTTTTCGTGAAACACAGGTTCTCACATTTGGTCGTACTATCGATACGTAGCGTTTCGGGGGCAAGCAAGGTCACGGTCTTCTCTGCTGAGTCATCCTCATGGCGTTTTATCCGCCATCTCAATCTTTCCCCCTCCCAACTTCTCCTGGCTCCTTTCTTTCTCATTGCTTTTCTTACCGCCACTCGTTACCGTATAATTTTCCCAGCCGTTTGCTGTCTTCCTCATTCACTGACTTTACCTACAACTTAAGATCTCTACAACGCGATGCAAAATGAGCAATGCATTATTTAAGAACTTCGCAAACTCATTTATATGAATTCTCGGGACTAGGCTCTGGAAACGTATAATCAAACATAGTACGACGAGTGTACCTATAACTTCGAACGGACTCGACGCGACTCCGTTCCGTGTTATCGGGTTTAGTAGAACATTATCGAGTTTCTATTCGTGTTTCAAGAAACAAATATTAGATCGAAATAACGTTGAGAGAAGCATCGTTTGTAACATATCTGTTGATTTCGCGTACATTATGTTAATCCCGTGATCGCGGTGTTTTGTCGAAGACGTATGCAATCATCTCTAAACAGAGAGTTTAGCTAACGAATATTTTCCCTCTTTGAGCAAGCTTTATGTTTACACGCGACGTAATTGCATGCTTACAGTGACGCTTATCTTTACATTGCGATGAGGTTCTGTTCTGCGATGTCCTGATAGTATATGGGCGCCTATGTGTGTTATTACGTCGGTGTTATTTGCGTGACGATGTATAACGAAGCCGCGCTGTTTTAATGCGAAATTACATAGGACGGAAATGGCGAAACCATAACGTTTTAATTTACCGTTCCAATTATTATAGGAAACTCGTAGTCTCTTCAAAACATAAAGCAGTGAAACTCTCTCTAATCGGAGATGCCACGGAATTGTCGTGGGTGCTAACTTCGCACGCACTTAATCCGCGATATGTGATCTTGATCATTCATTGCGTAAGAGTTACGTTTGTAAAAACCCTCTTACGGTACAAGAGGACATAATTGTGTTCTCAGATTTAAATGACCTGTCAAAAGACAGATTTCGTGCGGAACATGCTTGTACGTCGCGAAGGTCTCTTTGAAAGTCGCCGCCGAGAAGCGTCAATGATGTCCCGCTTCATTGACCGCGAATTCAACCGTCCACAAGTCCCACCGTCGTCGTCGTCTACCGCGCGCGTTCGTCAAGATAAAAACGCACAAGAGCGGGGGAGAAAAAACACATCACTTCCCTTTCAATTTTCTTAAAAGCCCTCTACGGAGACGTGTGTCCCGCCCGCGTAGTCTCGCGATCTCAACCGCGCTGGAAAATTTGGCGATACACACTGTGCGCAAGTACACGCGTGTGTTGACGCGAGTTCTTGTCGCGACGCTTTGATTCGGCTCTATCTCTTTGATATTCCTTGCCGAAACACTTTGCCCGCGCGACTGTTTATCGTCTCCGACGGAAATTTCTTTTCTCGTAATAACAACGATAGACGCGGCTCCAATTGCATATATGGGGTAATAACTAATAAAATAAATTGTACAAATGTGCTTGTAAAGATTCAAGAGTTCAAAGATCGTGGCTATCAAGTACTTTAATAAATACTCGCGTCAGAGCGTTTTCGTGTAAATGCGCGAGGCTTGAAAAAACTTGTATAGTTATTATTTCTCTGAGATTCAATTAAAATAAAATCATTAAACAAATTGAATTTACATATTATACTCTATGTATTCTCTTGTCTCTACGTGTAACATAGTTTTTCTACTATATGTAAAATATAGTTAATTTTTAGGTACATTGAAAATATTATTTATGCGTTTTTGTAATGTACTTGTTTGCAGAAGCGTCGAGACGGTGGACGACGGATCGGTGACCACGAGCGTGACAGTCGCCGAGGTTGCTGATACTCAAGAGCAGCAACCGCCGCCGCAGTCCAAGGCTAACGTCGGGACTGGCCGACGAGTTGCCAGTCAGAACGTTGTGTTAAGCAACAGCAGCAGCAACGGTATCAGCAACGTCGGCCGTGTCACGCCGCGCAGCCACATGGAGCAGGAGAAGCGAATGCGGCGAGAAATCGCCAACAGCAACGAACGACGTCGTATGCAGAGCATCAATGCCGGTTTTCAATCTCTGAGAACGTTGTTGCCGCACCACGAGGGCGAGAAGTTGTCTAAGGTAAGTCGTGTGACGTCGTGTGGAAGCTTTTTGTTGATAACCGACCAGAGTCGTGGGAATTTTTTTATTTTATTTTAAATAAGGCATTTCAAATAGTTCTATATTTTCTTATTTTTTTAAATAAAATATATTTTAAAATATCTTACATAGAGTAAAATATTAAACAATAAGATTTTGTTTGAAATTTTTTTAAATCAAAATCTAAGTTTTTATCATCGCATTCGAAAAAAAGTCTCAATGTATTATATTGTGTCAGTTTATTATTTTTTTGATCTCTTCTATTAAAAAAAAGAAACGCGAAACCTCGAGTTTCACACTTCACGACTCTGGCTCAGGGATGAAAAATGCATAGTTTTTGTTTTTGTTGCACAAAACATCGTACGATGTATTACGTGCGAGAAATCGAGTGTGCCGATACGGGAATGTGTGGCAAGGCACACTTAACGCCGTATCGTAATCAGTTTTTTGTTTTTTTTTGGGGTTGAAATGAGAATTGTATTCATGCGAAAAGTGTTATCATCATCGCCATTTTTCCGTAGCTTGAGTCGCTTTGCTCATTCGGTATAAATTACCGAAAAAGGAGAGAGAGAGAAACAGAAAGAGAAAAAAACACTGAAGAACACTTCCTCCAATAAATTATATCTGTGCTGGAGGAAGAGCTCGAATAACAAGATCGTTTATATTCGTCGCTTTTGTATTCACGTGTTTCCATGGATACATTATAGAAGGAATGCACAACAATTACTTGCATGCCTCTGTCTCTTGAGAAAAAAAAACATTTGATCAAATATTGAACAATTTTCTGTAAATATGTTTGATTTTTTTTATTACATACAAAATTATATAAGATGATGATATTCTCTCGTGAAACTTACGAGGCATCAAGCGCGAACTTAATTCCATCGAGATTTTGATTGAGAATAGCCGCCCATAGTCGAGAGAACTACTGCATGAGAATTCGAATATTGCACGAGATTTGCTTATATTGTACGAGCAGTGTTTCATCATCAATCGCCAAAAGAACATACATATTATGTTCCTATTTTTATCTGTTACAATGCATTCACACAAAAAATGTGGAACACATTCTCATTTCGTCCATGTGCAAGATGTGGCGTGCGTAATACGAAATCTCTTTTATGTTGCACTCGCGCGCACACAAAATGAAGTTGCAAGTGTGAGTGACGCCTTTGTACTTGATATCACCTTGTTGCGAGTTTGACTGTCCTCCCTTTGACACTTCGAACTCATGCGACGCGCTCAATCGATATGTGACTGTTTTCGTGAATCGTTGGGACGTTGTGCGAGAGAGAATATATACTCGATGGTTTCTGGCCCAAGTAGAGTTGTTTAGGAATACAATTTTGTTTCCCACAATAGAGAATTATCTCGACACTCCTTGGATACATTGCGCAATTGCGATTATATATATATATATATATCGAAGAAACGATTTCTAGAATCGTTTGTTTCTTCATGTTCGATCTCGAAGTTCTTGTGTTTTTAGTGTAATCTTTAAATGCATTTAACTGTGGAGAGAGAGAGAGAGAGAGAGAGAAATATCTTCCTTTTTATTTTCAACAATAATAAAATTATAATAAAATATAAGACTTTGTCTGCATTTTTAAAGAAATTAACTCTTTTTAATTTTGAGGGTGCATTTAAAGATTAACTTTTTTTTTTTTTTACAAGTTGTTTTGTTTCGCAATATTAGACATACCATACAAGAAAAGTAACGATGATAGCGAAATAATAATGCCGTGAAAATCCGACTGTATGGGATCAATATTGCATGACTTATTTTGCCTTGCAGAATATTTTTGCATAATTTCCTTTTCTTAAAGTCAAAGCTTCTTCGATATACACGTAATATATATATATATATATATATATATATATATATTAGCGAACATTTACAAAGAAAAAATCAATCTTGTTCAGTTATATAATTCAGAGATATTGCTGGCATGCAACGATATCGCTCGTTAAATACATAAACAAAGCGCATTTTGTTTTCTCGCCTAATTTTGCACGTAACACAGTGCCAAAAAAAAAAAAAAAAAAAAAAAAAAAAAAAAAAAATTTTTTGCTAAGTAAGGAATCTTGGTACGTATTTTTAAAAACCCGTTGTTCTTTTAAACGTTATTTAGAAGAAGACCTAGTCGGATCGCGTCGTTTCGGAACAGGCAGTTAAAACTGGCGGTACCATCCGATCGGAAGAGTTTTGTATTAGGGTCAACACGCACGACGTCGGGCCGGGATCGGGCTGACACGTGGACCGGAAACGACAACCTCTCCCTCACTTTGGCAAGGTGAATTCGTCAATAAAAGCTCCATCGTGCGTCTGCGCGTCTCGCGCAAAAAGTTACGCAAGCCGACCGGCTGCGAGCGGCTTTTGTGAATTGCCGCGCGCGGCTCTAGGCTAATTTTAGCAATGTGAAAGTCGGCGTTGCGATCCCACGCCGCAAAACTAAATCTCCGACAATCGGCTCGGGTTCGCCTAGTCACGCCAGGACTTAAATCATTAGCCCCACGTCGTGTGACAGCGTCCGTTTAGTTTTTATACGCGTCCGGGACATTGACGTCACTTGCCGTCATGTAATGTCAGCTGATACGAGCAGCAGTCGGATCGCATAATAGAAAAATGTAATGTGCAATCCTGTTTATATTCACGCCTGGCATGAAACGTGGCCGTTTTAATCTCTGTGAGAGATATAACTACAAGTGACGGGCGGATAAGATTTTTTGTGGTTTGAAAATTAATTTATTTATAAAGATTGGATAGAAAGCCTGACGCAACATGTATTACCCTACGAATCAGAGTGGTTGAAGGGAATTGAGAAAGTAAACGTGGAAAGGACGCTAATAAAATACCGCCGGCGCGTTCGAAAATAGCAACCGACTGAAAATTGCGCAACTCCGCGCTCGGACAACGCGATCACGCGGGGGTCAAGAGTTAATCGAGTATTTAGCAGGGAATGCGGACCGCGCGAGGCCAGACGCGAGACGAGGCGCTGAACGTCCGCCGCTCTGGTACCTCGTGAGACGATTAAAGGTAGACACACAATGCGCATGTGTGTCAGCCGGGACAAGAACCTCGAGAGTCGCGTGACTCGTAATTGGCGGTGTGAACTAACAGCTGATCTCGCGCTGATCGCAAGCGCAAGTCGTTGCGTAGTCAAACACGTGGCGTACGCGTCGTTGCACTCGTCTTGTCGACCCGACATTCACCTCGTAACATAAAAATAACTTTTTTTTAGTCGTTCATGTTTTTTGCATATAAATAAGATTGAGAAAAAATATTTTAAATGTGTAAAACGTCAAAAGAGATGTGGGTAATTAATCGATTGATCGATTGACGTTTTTAAGTCTCTTATCATATCGTAGTTACAAGTGTAACATTTAATATCACTTATTATTTTATGTATTAGTTAAAATATATCTATAGAAAGAATTGTTTATAAACATAAACTACATTTGACTAATGCGACTTTATTCCATGAGAGGAAGTACTCTAATTATCCCGCGCAATTCTTTCTGAAATTCCCCGTGACCTCGAAAGATGGTATATATGTATATATATATACGTGTGCACCGATTTCACGCCGCTTCCACGTGTACCGATGACTCGGTGTACGTGCGTGCGTGCGTGCGTGTTGTGTGTGTGTGCGCGCACAGTTTCGCAACGCGATATTTCGCGAAAACCAGTCGGCCGACCACATGGTTCAATTCCCACGCATTTCTCTTGTGTTCTCCCTCCGTCTCCGCTCCCTTCGGTCCCGGCTTTTTCTTGTTCCCCCTTCCGTCTCTCTCTTCGTCTTCATCTCGCTCGCCTTCGTCGCCGGTCCTGTCCCTTCTTTCTTGGCACAGCCACGAAGGCCAAACCCGGATCGGCGAAATTCACGCGAAGCCCTGGCCCACTGAGAGGAAACGTCTTCGAATGGCGGCGGCTCTTTGGCAGTATTAACGAGCCCATGGTCTCCAAATAAAAGAACGCTCGATTACTCGCGGAACTTCTTGCTCGTTCCTTTTCGTAAGGAATGGAGAAAGGCGTGATCGCGTCCTCTTTCGTCGCTCTGATCGGTCTTAGAGAACACGCTCAAGGGTTTTAAAAGAGGGTAGGAAATTATTTGCTCTCTTCTTAATTGTTCCGGACGACTTCGCATTGTTTCGACTATTGTCACGTCGTTTGTTATTACAGACTACAGTACTTTCGGCGCTTTTCAGTTTTAAATGTTTTCTTGATTAAAGATGAAAAAAAAGTTACAAGCTGAAGTTTTCTATTTATTCTTTAAATGAAAAGATATTGGTCTTTTAAGACCTTTAGAGTTTTTTTTATTAAGTCAAGTTTAATGACACGTATTGAAAAATCTTAATTACGTATTTTTAATTGAAGACATCTACATATATATGTGTGTGTGTGTGTGTGTGTGTGTGAGAAAATTTAGTTAAAACTTGCATAAAGTGTTTAATTATAGTAGAAATTTATATAAATTTGTTTCCCTAGTTCTCTCTCTCGTTGGAAAAATGATACACATGAGACGACGATCGCGCGTTTCTCATGGGACATTCCCCGAGTTCTTTTATACGCGCGCATAGACGGGGAGTAGGGCGTAGTTGCGCTCTCGTGCGCATCGGAAATGAAATAAAAGGACGGCGCGCACAAATGAGCGCAGACGCCTCGACCCATTTTCATTTAGCGCTCGCCAGACAGAAATAAAAATAAACCGCCGGTGCTCTTCTCGTGCCTTTAACAAAACTCGATTCGAGGCTGCCGCTCCGCGGCTAAAGAGAGCATTTTGTGCGCGTAATTGCGTTTCACACCGCGTGGGAGAGGCCGGCCCCTCACTCTCTCACTCTCACTCTTTCTCTTTTTCTCTTTCGCGCCGATCGATCGCCCGAACTCGATGGACTTCGCCAATCCTCTTACCCTGAATTCGATTTTACGTATCTCGCGATAAATAGTTTATATCATATTATGGCCACAATGCGATTCTGACGTCACCTAAAAAGAACGATTTTTCTGCTTGTTTACTTTAATAAGCAATTTATATTTAATATTATTTCAATAGATATTTCCAGAGATAAAAAAGAAACGCAAAGTATAATTTTATTTATTTATTAACTTATTATTAACTTTATTTATTTATTAACAATACATTTAATATATGCAATTTGAGGTCGTAATTATATGTATATCAATATAATATATATACATATAAGATATATAATATAAAACAAGTAGTCTGCTATTAAAAGTGAAAATGGATTCCATCAATCAAAGAATGACTAATTCTGTGCGTGGGTCGTAACTTTATTATCTTTCTCAGCGATTAAATGGGTTAAGCATGACGACGTCCAGAGCCGCAATCTTGTTAATTTTCGACGTACAAACGTTTCCATTCCATTTTCTTGGAAGTTATCTCGAGAGCGGGAATCTCTCGTGGTGGCTTCTCGCGCGGAGAGAGAAGCAGACAGGGCTCCTCGCGGTTCTCTCATTGAAGAATGAGAGATCGTCGTTCTCTTTCTCTCTCTCTCTCTCTCTCGTGGAGAGGCCGTGTGTGCAGCGGGAAGCGAATCGTCCGCGCGCACGAGCTGCATTCATTTCCATGAACTCTCGAAGCCGCTTCGAAGTTGCGTCTCGCGTATATCCCTTCTCTTCAATACCCCCTTCTTCCTCTCCCTTGCCTCTCTCTTTTCGACTGCAGACGGCCGCGGTTGCGGATGCACTTCTTCTTCTTCTTTCTCTCTCTCTACCTCATTCTCTCTGTATGTACATGAGAAGCACATATTATTCTACTCTCCGTCGCGTTTCCTCGTACGCGATGCAGTCTCTCCGGTTCCTTCGTGGTGGTGATAGTGTTGGTGGTGGTAGTAGGCAAGGACGGCGGGAACCCAGACGTCACGTGCTTTGTCCGCCAGGCATCGCCTTTTCTCTCTCCCAGACTCCCGATAGTAGTACTACGAGATGCATTCACACCAGCTGCAACGAGCGGCTGGCGCGACGTAAAGCCCGTCTCACATCGTGCGGGAATTGCGATGTCGCGTAAACACAATACAAATTATCTCGCTCGGAATCGTAGTAACACACGATTGTATATACACAAAGAAACGTCACTAAATTATTGTACACACACAAGTCTTACATGATTATGTCTTACGTTCTATTAATAATATATTAAGTATGCAGAAAAAGAATTACTTTGTGTAGAAAAGTCTGAAAAATGACAGGTTTTCGTAGAATTAAATTTATAAAAAACTGTGTGTGTGTGTGTGTGTGTGTGTGTGTGTGTGTGTGGGTATCATCTCGAAACTTTTAGTTTTAGTGGAATAGTTGTTTCCGTGGCTGCTTTGCATTTCACGACTTCAATTACGGCACGCGCAACTCTCTGGAAATTGCTACAAGATTGCATGCGCTAAAACAACTGTTGTACGCGCAATCAGTTGCAGCAATCAATTATACGGAAATAGAAATCTCTCTGTTAATTTATATAATTTTTGCACGTCTGAAAACGTGAAAGAAAACACGTCTAATTTTTTTTACTCCAAATTTGCGTATTATGTGCTTTTTTTTTATATTACAGAAAAAAAGGAATTTAATTGCTGGTAGTAAACATTTATCTTTCGTTAATATAATTAACAGCGTTATGCGCAGAAAAAATTCCTAATGTGTCTTAGTGGTTTTTTTTTTGCATACTGACGCAAAGGCGGGGAAATTATATACGTGTATAAAACGAGACAGCTCGTTATGAGCCGGTTCCACGTGCAATTTTTTTCACGATGCTAAGACGGGCTTAAGAACGCGGCGTTACTGACGACGCCGCGCTCTGTTCAACTGGGTCTCTTTTTTTCGCCACTCGCTCTCTTCTTCGCGTCAGTATTCACCTTCTTCTTCTTCTTCTCCTCCTCCCGCCACCTCACCTCTTTTCCCTGCGCACGATGCACGTCGCCGTTTCTCCTTTCCATCACGTCGTACATATTAAAAACCGTGCAGCAAGTGGAAATAACTTTTCTGCATTCTGGATCTGCTCAAAGAAACTCGCGCGAGAAGCTCAAGCGTTTATTTTTTTTTCGTTTCATGTTCTTCGATAGATTTTTTTTTATTTATGCATTTAAGTAACGGGCGAGCGAGAGATGTCTGACGTGTCTGGCTTGATAAGGGAAAAATAGCCGAGCTTTTAAGGATTAGAGATTTTAATCTCGGAAACTGTAGACTGTTATTTGAAAGTGTATCTTGGGCAGGGAATCAAGGCGCGTCATGTGCACCTTGATGCACTCCACTTCCTTCGCCGATTGGTTTCTCGCGCGGCCACTTTTGCCCGACGTGGCGGGCCAAATAGGCGGCCGGGAGACCCTCCGAGGAAGCATCTGGGTCATTTCGGTATTCCCCTCTTCTTCCTCTCCTTTCTTCTTCGCGCTCGAGCTTCCCTTTCTTCGCCACGGACGCTGCACACCCGTCCCTTTGTCCCACCGTTCCCTTCTCTTCGCGGCTGGCGCACGACCGGGTAATTCTTCGGCTTACCTGCTGCCTGCGTTGATACAGCTGTTGATTTCTACAAGGTGTCTTCTTTTTCTCGTACGTCTTTCTTGTAGCTCTCTTGTGACGTGACGAGAGAGTGATGCAAAATTCTCTCTAAAAAAGACGCAATTTCTTAAAGAATTTCACGACGTGTATCGAACGCGAGAAATAAAAGTCGATTATTTCAGTTCGGTCACGCTAATTATATCGATGTATTTTTACAATCAAGCATTCTGCGAGGCGACGGATTATAAGTCGTGCCAAAATGTAACGACAATAACACGGCGCTTTCGTTGCTGTCATCTCTCCTGCTGTCATCTCTCGCACGAAAAGACCGCGTGTGTCGCGACGGAAATACGCCGTCGTATATATTTTTGCGGTTTAAATCGTTATTGCACGCGAGTTGTTACGCGAAACTGCGGTTTCGGATTTTCTCGCGCATTCCTGGATGACGAATCGCGCGTTTGCGCGTCTCTCAAAACGAAACGGCGCGGCGGCAAAGACGCGCACGTCGTTTTCGAGGTGCAAGGACATTCGAGAACCGCGGGAACAATTTAACTACGGTATTTAATCCTATGTATTATTTATCTCGGAATTAGTTACCGCAATGAATGGTTTTCGTTGCAACGCAAAAGAAAAGTCCCGACGCATTTATGTTTTCATCTTGATGACTCGTGATTGTCGGAACATATTTAGTTTGTAATAAATTTTCCCGAGAGAAAGAGAGAGAAGGAAAGATACTAAAAAGACGTAATGTAATGGAGTTTTCTGTTAGAGCTCGTGTGCGAGCTTCCTCAACATTTTTCTCTCGCGCACCTGTGCGCAATGCATTTGAATCGCGTTGCATTGTTTCGATTGGTTCAATGCTCGACTTGTTCCGTAAATAATTTCATTCATTAGAGTGACATAATGCAAGAGACAAATGGTTCGCCTCGCCGGAAGGATCATCCAAGAGACGTGCCTCGACGCGCGCGTATACGCGCTCTCGGCGAGGCTAATAATAACGTCAGCGCCCGATGATTGTTCGCGGAAAAACGGCTCGTAAAATATGAACGCGTCCGTTCTGAAGGCTATGTACTTCTTCATCGGTAGGTTATTCGTCGCCGTTGCCGACGACGACGACGACGAGCAATGCTAACGGCATTGTTTACGCGACGAATATGTAATATGTGTTCCGCTTTGCGCTTGTAATTTACGCGCGGCTCGCACGTAAATCGCGCCCGCGTACGTGTGTAACAACTCGCGCACGTGCGCGAGCCGGCGGGCTTCCGTGCTTTGTCACGTAACAACGCGAGGAATAGATTGCTCTAGTTATTAAAAGCGCGTCCGGCGTCCCGTTTTAGTCTGAGCGAGCCGAACACGCTCTCAAGGGAGTCTGACGCGGACGCGCGCGCGCCCGCCCGCTCGAATTCACTTCGAAAGTTTCGTGGGATTTATTACTGGATTTACTTCGCCACGTTAATATGGGGATTCGTCTGGTGAGAACTAAATCCCATTTTGGCTTCGCGCAATACACGCCGCTATAAATCGTGCGATCCCGCGCGTTGCGAGCTGCATTTTCTTATCTAATTAAACAAAATAGAAATTTATACGTTCTCATATTTCACGGTCTTCGCGGTGGCCTTTTATTTCCGCGTTGTTGTATTGTATTCAATTAGAACAAGACGTATGTGGGATAAGGGAACAACACTAGTTTTTAGAATAATACATGAAATAAAAGAAATTATCGATGGAGGGAAAATGGGCGCGGGTTGTTTCAATTTTTTTGTTTTGTTTTGTTCGATAAACATTGTGCGAGGAGTCTGCAAAAATTGTGTTACCGTTGCCAGAGAGTAAGCGCACCGGGTCTTTCTCCTCGTCGACCTGGACACACCTTTGAGTCAAGAGTCATCAGTTGTATTTATAGAACGTGACTCGGTGATTGCATTGCCGCTTGCTGGTAACAAGTCGCCCTAATGACGCCATTGTGTGCCGCGTCTGTTTCACCTGCATCCCCGCAACCTTGTGCCTCGGCTCTCTCTTTTTTCCCCACCGGTCCACGTGATCTCCCGGCGCGTGTGCGACTGTCTCCGGTGATTTCAATGTGCATTCTTGATGTTTTTTGCATTGTTGTTTTTTTTTCTGTCTACTTCTGTAAGTCGATCTTACACAACACGCACAATTCAGTCAATTAGAAATTAATCGTAAAATTCACGTAACACGTTCGCGCGCGAACAGGTGTCTATCGTTCGATGCATGAGTCGTGTTTTCTTCCCGCGATACGTGAACAAACGGGACAATGATAATTACATCTTCGTGGAAGAAAACAAAGGAGGGAGAGAGAGAAAAAAAAAAGAAACATCGACCGATGATTTTCTCTCGTCGGACTTCATTAATTATCTTTAATTCGCCTCCTGTGATTTAATCGCGCGCGCGCGCGATAGGGACGTTGCAACTCGTAAAAGTCGCAAACGTCAGAGATACGACGGCTCCGCAATTAATGAGCATAACCCTGTCTTTCTCGCTCATACCGTTCTCTTGTGTCAGCTCGTACACGTCGTCGCTTCTCTTTATCTCGCTCTCTCTCTCTCTCTCTCTTTCTCTTTCTCTTTGTCACTCTTCACGTTATATTAACTGGCGATGATGAAACAGTACTCGTTATGTTGTGCCACGCCACTGTCGCGTCGCGAAAAGGTGCTGCGGGGATGTAGGCCCGATCGTCATTATACGGCGTTTATATCGCCGGTCGTATTTATCGCGCCGGCTATGGAATGCGACAGTGTGATGTACGGCGTGTAGTGCAGGCAGAAATGTTTCTCGCGCGCGATCCTCTTCACACGTTTCCACCGTATCGCTGTGATATATATAAATTACACCGCTCCCTCGTCGCGTAGGAGACAAACTCGGAGGGATAATTCGCGCGCGCCGACAGAGATAAGGATTTGTCGCGTGTAATGTTCGGACGAAATGTTCACGTTGCACGAGTCAAATGGAAAAGCCGTAAAAATAAAAATGTCTCTTCAGATAAAAATCGTAATTATATTAGTTTCCTTCTTCCACAAATTGAGTACTGACCTTCCAGAGGTGATTTATATCGAAGACAAAGTCTCGCAAAAGTTAAACAGGTTACGCACATGCGAAACTGCGCATAATAACTGTGTGTGGTCCTATGGCGCAGCGCGCGGCGCTCGTATAACCGAGCCGCGCGACCGTCGTAACGCGCTTGGATACTTGAAATTGCAGCCGTTCCACCGGCCATCATCGCATTATGTCGGGACGGGAAGGCGGCACAAAAGATGAAGCAGAGAAAAAAAAGCGCGGTTATATTTCTATTCTGAATAAGCGGACGAAAACGTTTTCCACAGCTCCGCACGCGATTCGCGTTATGCGTTTTTTTTTCTTTCTATTACATTTCCGAGAAGTTGTTCGACGGCTTCTAAATTTTTTGCAATTTTGTGTGAGAGAGAGAGTAGATTTTCTTAATCTCAATTGTCATAAATATATACATTTTATCGCGATGTCACATATTCGTTGTCAGCGTTGAAGACTTTATTAATGGAAAATGTAATATCTCTCTAGAGATATCATAGCACATACACACACACACGCACACACACACACATTATCTGAAAAAAAAGTTACACCTGTATCTGCTAACCGCTTAACAAAACGTTACGACGAAACCAACTTCGATAAAAAATTTTAATTGTGATTAAAGTGCATCGTTCAGACCATCATTATGCACATTTTTATTAAGTATCATTCGTGCTGTTAAGTTACCGTTACGATGCGTTATCGATGCGTAGCTAATTCTGTCACTCAGCTAAGCTCAAGTCGTTATCTATTTACAAACACTTGTGTAAAGTAAAATGAGCAAGACAATGATGCGGCAAAATGACAAATGCACATTTATACATAATTGCATTTTAGTTTGCTACACAACTTTACCTCTTTTCTAATCAAATAATTGTTTTACTTCGAATGCTTGCATCAAACTTGTATGCAACTCGCTTGTTTTTTATTCATCTAAAATAATACAAAATAGTCACGCGCACGTGACTTTTTTGGTTTTTGTTTTTTTTTTCTTTTTTTTTTTTTGTTTAAAATAATATTTCAAATGTACATTTCTCTAATTGAAACTCTGTCACGATTGCGCTTTCAATCGACAACTGTGAGTAAGAAAATCGTGCGAATTGAAACTGCGATAAATAGAGACCGAGATCTAATATCGGCGGCCAACTGCGGCGCTAACGGGTATAAACGGTGCTTTCTTGCGCGAGCAAACCGTCGTGTGTTATTCCGTCTGCGAAACGAGATTAATGGACGCATTGTACGCTGCTACGACATGGCACAGTAATGTCGTAGCACACCGCTCGTAAGTAACGCCGGGAATCATTGAGAACAGGGGCTCCCCAGCGCACACACGCACACACACACGTGCGCGCGTATATTCGGTTCTCCTTCTCCCACCCTCTTTTATCGCTTTCTGTCTTCTGTACTCGATACGCGCGGCATATGAAGACGAACGCGCGAGACTCATGTTATAACAAACGTTATAAAGTTCTGTTACAACATAAACCCGCCGGCTTTCAGATTCCATCGCAGTTACGCATCGGAGAAAGATTCTTCGCAGCAGCCGTGTGTTTGGATTTATTTTCGCGCGTTTGCTCATCGACGCAAAATCTCGCCGATTCTTATTATTGTCTAGAATGAAGAGGAAGACTTTTCTGGGGGAACATTCTAGGTAACTTCTAAGCAACATGACGCGCGCGATATACACAGCGATTATGGGGAAAGAGAAAGGGGAGGGGAGGGACGTTGCTCCGAAAATTGATCGGACGCTTGTTTATTGTGACAATGTTACCAAGGGGTCTCGAATTTAGGTCAGGGTTGTATGCACGTTGGGAACTTTACGTACAGCACAGTTTTTCATTAATAATTATCGGACGGATCGCACGTTGGCCGATTAGTATGACGACGTCGTTAAAGTCAACTGAACTCGCGTTTTCCGATCGGACCTTGTGTATATCCGTTTTTATTTTCATGAGTGCAATTTTCAGGAGTGTTTTCTTCTAAATTCATTTATCATTTTCAACACTCGATAATGATATATTTTATAAATAAGTACTTTTTCACTCTCTGCATCACGCGAATCGTACAAAGAAGTAATTCACAAAGCCACATTATCATTTGCTTGAATTTAAATTCAACAGTGAAACAGTGTTGCATTTGAAGCTCGAGTAATTTTCTTGATTATCGTTTCCTTAACTTCTAACATCGCTCTCGCGCGATGTTACTCTCGTTTGTTCCTTCCACCTTGCGCGCGTCTTAACGCGAGACGCGCGTGATACATTCGCGGCGTGTGACGTAGCGTAGTTTGCGGTTCCGCTCGCGAAGAAAGATGCGTACCGCAGGTCGTAGCTTCACGCTCGGTGATTCGCCCACGTGGCGTAACTATGGCGTGAGTCCTGCGGGAGCGACGGCGCTTTGCGGAGCATTTCGCGAAACGGGAGGTGGAGCGGAGCGGCCGCAGAAAACAAAGGAAGGCGACCGCAGACACAAGTTATTGGCCTGTTTACCTCTTTTGCCTGCGAAATTATCCACTCGTTCGGCTCTCGTCGAATGGTCTCTGCGGCCGACGTGCCGCCGAACGGGGGCGCTTAAGCGCCGGAAGAAACCATCAAAGCCCGCCCGAGATATGTTTCCCTCATGAATATTACTTACGACTTTCACGGCGCGCTCTCGAGAGTTGGTACGCTGCCAGCGAACGTAGAGGCAAGGAAAAGAACTCCGGCCGATTATTCCGGAGAAAGTATCGCGGGGCTCTCTTCTTTCCTCTTTTCTTTTCTTTGACATTACGTCACCGACATATCGTCTAATATTCGCAAGAAGAAAAAAATCTATTTGCACTGCTTCAAGTCTCAGTTTCATTATTGGTAGAAATTTTATCTGACGCAAAATGCATCAGCAAGATCGATATTGTTGTCGTACTATTATAGACGTGCAAATTAGTTCCACGAGTAGTAGATTAATTATCGCGGTTCTTATCGCACAGGTCGTATCTTAAGGTTGTTTGAAAAATTCTTCTCTCGTGCCGCGCACTCTCGGGGGCTCAGGTAAATCATCATAAGAAAAAAAAAAAAAAAAAGGAACGAATGGAAACTGGGACGGGTTGAACGTTCGCGTATTTGCGCGCGCGCTTGGCAAACGTGCATGTACCGCGCGCCGCAGTATAACCAGCGAATGGTTGTTGACAAACAATTCCTGTTTACAAATAGCTTATCCGAGGTTCTTGCGTCCGTTCTGCGCGGCTTGATAACGAAAATAAGTACTCGGATCCCGCCGGTGGTGTCGATCGAGCGCGTGTGCCAAGGGTTATACTACAGAAAACACACCGCGCCGCGTCAGTAACGTCGTTACGTAAGAAAACGGCGTGAATATCGCGAAGACGGCCGATTTCGTGTCAAGGAGCCCGCATCTCTTTCCGTTTGCGCGCCGCCGTGTTCTCCGAGGACGTCGCTAAGTGGAGCTAGGCGGTATGAAATAAATCTATCAACCGCGATAACGCCTAGCGATTGCATCTCTATTGCGATACAAGAGACGTGGAGTGTGTGCAAACTGTGCACGCAAACAAACCGAGCATCGCGAATGAGGTTGAACGCGAATTTAAACGACTTTTATACGGAGCTTTTCTTTTTTTTTTTTTCACAAAAACTGATTGAAATTGTACTGTTATTACACCCGTATGTGAAGCAACATAGAATCTCATAAATATTTAACGTATTTAAGAAGGCAAGAGTGATATCACCGTCGGAGTTACCGCAAAGTGGCCGCGATTTTTTCCGCAATGCGCGCATGTCACATCGCGATGGTACGAACGTTAATAAACTTCTGTCGTTGCGTGACATCGAATCGATAGGTCGTCTTTGAGCGTACGAATTTGCGGAGTGCATTCGGAAGGCACTCGGCCAAGGGTCTATATGTGTGTCGCGAGCTGGAAGGTGAACGAACTTAAGCGCGAAGCCGACCTCGCTCGGGGAGACGATCTATCTCAATAGCCCGCAGGCATGTAGGCACTAGATTTTCCCTCTTACTTATGCTAATACGCGTTTTACTTTACGTTAATTGAGTAATTGAATGGCTTCCTCTCCCCGGTGAGACTTTGCTCTCACGTGGTTGCGACATTCCCGCTTGCTTGCGACACCGCGTGTCGCGACAACATTAGTCGCTGATTAGTATCTTTCGTTACTTCTTTCTTACGTGCCTGCGTGATAACTATAATATATATATAACTCGATGCCTTGAGATCTTTCTGATTTTTTGTCTTTTTTTTTTTTTGCTTCTAAAGCGTGTGATTTGCAGCCACATATTTACCGAAATATTTCAGCGTCTAGTATACCGTTTATAATTATCGTTACCGTTTATATTATCATTAAACTTACAAGACTCTTGATCTTTAACACATTGACGCAATTGTGACGGCTATAACCGTTAAATTTTTGTTGACGTACGGCAATGACAGCTACAGCCGTCATGTATGTATATTTTACTGAAAAAAAAAACAACGATCTTAACAGGTGAAATATTTAAAAAAAAATATGTTTCGAGGCCGATCTAGAAAAAAAAGTGTGCGTCAATGCGTTAACCTCTGGCGGGATACAAACGTACCTCATCGCACAATTACGCAAATATTTCTCGCGTGGCACAAGCGACGTTGATTATTACACCAGACCAAAAAAAAAAACTTTTTAAATTTCAATTCAGTTAAAACTCTTATCAAAATTTCGGGCACAAAACTACAACATCGCGGATGTAGTTGTACAGGTCAGATTTGACCGGTATAGCTGAGAGTTAATACTTAATCAACAAAAGCGATTTCGAGCATTCACGGAGATATACGTTCGATGAATCGATTCTGTCCTCTCCACGTTACTATTAATCCTCACACGACTTCGATATCGTTACGTTAGGCAAAGAGAACGTTAGAACGTTGAATTATTACTCTTGGCTCTATATATCACAAACAAGCTGTTTAAGTACTTTAACTACCTTTCGTGCGATCGATGAGTGAAGTGAGTTGTTCGTCTATGCCTTCGTTACGTTTAGAGTATCCTACTTATAAACAACTATTGATTAAACGAAATTATTCTACGAACTCCATGCAGTTTTGACGTTACACGTCTTTTTCGCATGATTCTATTGAAGAATCTTTGAAATTTTTCATGCTTTTGCGGTGTTGCAAAGATTTCTGAAGATAGTTTTTAGATTGATTTGAATCGCGTTGATGTCATTTTTAATATTTTTGTACCGATGTTTCGTGGACATTTCAGGTTTTACTTCATCAGAATTTCTATTAAAGAAATTTTATATACGTCTATAATTACAAAACAAGTAAAGAAGCGGACGCGAAACGAAAGATTCAAAGATTGCGCACTCCGACGGTAATAATAAACAGAAAAAATCTAAGAATTCAAACGTCAGTACGTGTTCAATTGTTAATTGAACAAATCGACTTGATGTATGTATGCGCTCCCATGAAATCGCCGCTAACGAAGAATGGGGCATAAATCGCTGCTCACAATAAAACCGTTGTTGCTGATATCCATGTTTCTTGGCAATCTCGCGTCGTGGAGAGAATGAACACCGAGATTTTCTATCGCGGTTAGCGAGTTTATGGACCATTTGTACGCGTAAGCGTTTGTTGTTACGCTCATAAAAAACCGCTATTGGAATTTCCCAACCGCGACGGTACGCGCGCGCGTTACCGATGACAAATGATAAGGATTCCGCGCGGATTAAGTAAAACCGCGCGTTATTACGAAACGGACGTGATAGTCGGACCCGATCTCTCTTCTGCGCGACGCGCGTGAAGTAACGCTCGATTCTAATGCGCGCACGCGCGCGGTGTGTGTTGGTTATCGGAGTAAATCAATCTCTCGTTATCGATAAAACGGCTGAGCGGTCGTTCCGAGAATAGCGACCGGACTAAAGCCTGTACTTACCGTTGTGTAGTTTCACGCAACATAGTTTACGCACGTAGAGAGTGCCGGTTTGCTCAGCGTCCGCTTCAGTGTCGATATGTCAATACATCGAGAACGCGCGTTGCAAGCGCCTGGAAGATTGCGCAGTCTTTAGCGTACGTCTCGTTGTCTTCGTGCGAGATAGAATTTTTACGGAGGAGCTCTCGTACGTGTGTTGTCATAGTCTTTCAGAAAAGGGAACACAATTTCTCGAAGAAATTAAAAGACTTATCACTGCGATTTCACTTAAAGTATAGGACAAAGTTATTTTTATAATTGAGAAAGTTAAATTAATTCTGTCTGTAAAAATATATTTTTAATGCTATTTTGTATATAATATATAATAATAATAATAATAATATCTACAGAGAGAGGAACGAAGATTGTGAACACCATCGATAATACTTCGTATCTTGATTCATTTATCATTGATGCTCTTACACAGTTACTTTTCTTTCGCTTAATACACGCCGACGAGCGCGATTAGGAAGTGAGGCTCGATATAACAAAATGAATTGTAGCGTGGTAGCTTGACGTCTTACGCCTTCCGATAACCAATTCGTTATGATTTATGATGATTACTTGTGACTGACCTCGTCTAATTTTCACGGCTCTGTTAGAGCAATCGTTTTTCCCCACTTTACGATCGGCGCGGCGAACGCAGATCACAAAATCGAGATCTACAATAATTTTCGATCGAGAAAATCGCCGGATATGTTTTTAATTATATCAACAATTTACGGAATTATAATGACTGTCGTTCAAAATTCGCAGTCCCGTTGGAATTATGCTACAGTTTCGTTTTTACGCGCTAATGTACAATTTCAGCTATTTGACAAAATATGTGACGTATGTAAATGTACAATCTGTTAACATTCATTTTATACGATTGCATCGTTCGCATTCCCTTATCTATTCTTAACATTCCTTTTGACGATTTCGATGCGCGGTTGAATAAAACTTTAATATGACTCTAATTTGTAATATATATTTTATTTCTCTCTTCTTCTCTATTTTTCTTTCTTTCTCTCGTAAGATAAAAAACAAAACTATTTGATACATATTTTACATGCACCTCATTTTGATGCATTCATGTTCTCTATTACTACTTGGCTTGATTCGCGGCAAAATTTTCTCCGTATCGCCATTTAATGTCATTCGCGCGTCGTTCCGCAGCTACTTAATATTTTACACGCATGAATATTTCGCTAGACATTAACCGGTTACATTATGACCGTTTATATTCGTATTTCTAGGCACGAGTACACATGATACAGTCGTCAAAGTGCGATTAGTGAATCGTTTCATGTGGGACGACTATCGTGACTCTAATTTCTCGTGAATTTCGTCGTTAATTCTTTCTTTATAAGAAAGTTTTGTTTGTTATTATCGAATGTTCTTTCTGTGGCTTATTCAGATTGTTTCGACGCGAGTTTCATTTTCTGAGGCGATTTTCTATCATCAACGTGAACTTTACGATTCGTTCGATATCGAATTTCCTAGAAAGCTATGCGCTGCCAAAACGAAATCCGATGACGGTACTGTTTCTAACGAGCTCTGCGAATTTCATCCGACATCAAGCGTTAAATTGCACGAACACGAGCGGGAAAGATCCGCGCGTATATATATATATATATATATATATATATATATATATGTATATATATATGTATATATTATATTCGTTTATATATCAAATGCGCCAAATTGCGCGAAGCGACTGTGAACGTTGTAGCTCAAAATTCGCGCGGAGAGTTTCTCGGGTGACTTTGTAAATTATACATAGCAGCCATTCTTAGCAAGTTACAGGAATATGCGGGTAGTGGGTACTTCCGGACACAAGTACGACTACTCCAAGTTTCCCCGAGCACTCGAACTTGCGAGTTCTCAAACTCTCGGGCTAAGTCTGCAATTTGCAAGGACCTACTCGAAAACGCGTAACTTCGAGAAGCCGATTGTCTCTTTCTCTCTCTCTCTCTCTCTCTTTTTCTCTGTCTGTCTTCCTCTCTTTCGTCTTGTTCTTGCTCTCTTTCCTCTCGCTGTCGTCGTTCAAATTACTATAACTCCAGGCGGTTGCAGTGATAATTACCGCCCGCCTTCCGTTCTTCGCGCGTTCATAAATCACGTTATTTAATCTTTCCGTTTTGCAAGAAGTCTCCGCGCGACGCGGGGCGCGCGCCTCACCGCGAAACTCCCGAGAGGTTTTGTCTCTCCCGTTGCATTTCGCGGACACCTTTTTTTTCCTCAATGAGAAACACCGACGAATTGCACAATAACGTTAATTGCAATTAACGTTGCGTTGCGCGTCCGCTTGAAATAGTGCGCTGATTATCGTGAGGAGATACGCGTCTGCGCGCGTGCACGCTCCTCCCGTGTATATCCGCACGCAACGTGTGCCGCTTCGAGCGAAGTCTCGAATGCAAACGCGAAATTTTTTTTTTATTCGCGGTGTTATACACGCGTGATAATTTCGAATTTCTTACATCGAGAGAATCGGAGAGACGATATTAATTAGAGCTGAATGGTTGTAAAAATGATAAAACGCGTTGCAGTTTCCTTGAATCCTTTCATTAGCGGAGAGAAGATATTAATCAGAGCTCAAAGTTGTAAAAATATTAAAACGCGTTACAATTTCTATGATCCGTTCTAATTCCGAAACTATTTGCTATCTTAAATCTTATATTCAATTTTTTTTATAGCCAGTGCATCTCGTAAAATAGCAAATTAATTATCGCACGGCATAAAACATAAATGCAGCCTTTCTTTCTCTTGCAAACTCTTCTCCGAATCAAACGAACATCAAAATGTTAATCTCATCTTCGATACGAAGATCATCATCGAAACTTTTGCGCGCTCGCATGATTAAATCAATCTTTGCCGTTGCATTCAAACGTTTCGCATATACATATAACTCGCGTCCGATGAAAGAAGATGATGTAAACTCTGGCACGGCTCGAGCGCGTTTTGCAGCCATTGCTGGCGCGATTGCATAAATTCAGTGCATAGGCACGAGGCGTAGTAAGTAATAGCTGTAGTACTACAGCGCGTACTATGCGCGGCTACTAAATGGAAACTTGAATGAAACTGGGAGGCAATCGTTTCTGCGATTCTAAGCACGGATAAGAAAATGCGCCGATTATGTGGTTGGGAAGAAAAAGGAACAGAAGCGCGCGGCTTTATTACGTTATTACGTGTGCACAATGTTTTTTTTTTTCCTCTCAATCTGCCAGCCAGACCGTCAATTACCGGATACAAATCTCTTTATCGTTCGTCCACGTGTATTTGGCATTTGCGCGATTTGAATCAAATGGAACAAACCTATACCTCGTGCTTATATATAACGTGTTACATAAGATATAACTTTCCTTCCTCTCTGTGTTTCAGTATATTTTTATACTCTCTTCTACTTCGTTTTGGTAAACGTATTGAAAATTATTATTATTATTACGCGAGCATATTATCTCGTCGTGCACGCCAACTTCATTTTCTTAGAAATAAACTTTTTATCGTCGCGGCGCGATCAAAATGCAGAGCGTACTTGAAAAGATTTAATTCCGATCGCTCGCTCGCCGCCGCCGGTACTCTAAGCGCGCGCGCGCGCGTTCTTACTTTCCTTATTTTAATGCCGGAGTTGGAGAATTGCACCTGGAAACACGCGGAGAATTTATAATTCCGGCAAAAGTTGTCCACACAATGGGCATTATCTTTTTTACAGATGAACCGAAGAGCGCGGCTTTAATTAGAGTGGTGGGGAAGAGGAGGGGAAACGGTCAATTCTCAGATTCTATCGAGTTAATTAAAAGCGACGGCATACATATTAATAACGTCTGCCGCGTTGTTTTTGTTAGAAAATCGCTCGGCAGATACGCGAGAGATAAACGATGTAAGTCGTGTCTCGCGCCCCTTGAATGTGCAGGTTGACGATTTCTCCCGAGCCCTTCGAAAAACGTTTCCGCGTACGGCGGAGAATTAATGGTAAGCGGCGCGCGCTGGGTCATCGTTTCATTATCCGCAGCGCCGCGCGAGGTAACTCAATCTTTGATTAATTGAACCCGAAACGCACACGCGAGCGACGCGTCAGCTAGCGCTGACGAGGCGGGACAGGCGCGCATAATACGATTCTAATTCATTCACACATCAGATGAGAGAGAGAGAGAGAGAGAGAGGCGGCCGGCGCACGCCACCATATCCACGTCGAAAACAATTTTCTATTATTCGGCTGTCTATTCACCAAGGCCCGACACGGCCTTCCTTCCACGGCCGCGCGAATTTAGTCGATTTATTATACCGTAGCGCGGGTCGCGCCGACGCGCTGAAAATTAATTACACTATTAATTGGTCGTCGGTAATATTGTATTAAAGCAATTAGTTTAGCAGGTGGCCGTGTGAAATATATTTTCGGGAATACATTTTTTTTTTTTTTTTCACGTGATGATATTGCGTCACATGTCTCGTGCGCGCTAGATTATCGTAAAACGAGAGAGGTTTTAATTTCATTCGGGAAACTATGAGAGTCTGCTCATTTCAGATAATTGTCGATTAATTCGGATGAGAAGATCTAATAAAAGATTTAAAAAAAAAAAAAAAAAAAAAAAAAAAAAAAAAAAAAATTTCCCGTGAGGTAAAATGTGAGGGAAAGCTACCGAGTCGCGCCGCCGCTGAAGACGGAAACTAAAAAGCCGCCGGCAGGCGTGTACGTCATCGTGAGAGCATTTCTTTCAGCTTCGGTTATACCGAACCCGTCTCGGGAGAAAGCTAACGCGGAAATGCAATAACGCAAACGGAAGTTTGGCTTTGCCGCGCTCTATAACCATCTCTCTCTCTCTGAGAGAGAATATTTTTTTTTTTTTTTTTTCAAAAGCTTTTAATTAAAGTGAAAAGATCTTTTTCATCTCGTCGTGGAATGCTCTTTTAATAAATGTAGCGACAACCGATGCACCGCGTATCTTTCATCGTGTATCTTCTATGGACACACAAAAGCGAAGATACAATCTCGATAAATCATCCATCTGCGAAGCAGGCGGTCGCGCGCGCGCGATAATCCGCAATCGCGCGCGACACTATCGAAACTCGCTCGAAAGTCGCTCGGCGTGAACGGAGCGAGCCGCGCTCGAGGACACGACCACGTCGAGCGAGAGATGCCGGTATCGCTCTTAAAGCGTCCACAAAATGCTCTCTCATCCGGCGCGCGCGCGATTGCCTTCCCCGCGCTCGGTGACCGCGACGACATTCCAGCATCCGGGCGTGGGCGTAGTCTTTACGCGCGCTATATTTCGCGAATATTATGCGACTATATACGTATACGGACCATTAGGTCTCTCTCTCTCTCTCTCTATTGATTCCAGCATTCGCGGACTCGAGCGAACGGTACGAGCCAGCGAGCGAGCGAGCAATGCGGCGACCTTTCGAAAACCTTTCGATACGCGACGCCGATCGAATTTGCCCGACGCAAATATAATCCGTCGCATTATCTGGACCGGCGCGACACGTTCGAAAACGTCGATTTGCTCGCTCATTAATCATTCGCCGGATTGTGTTACGATATATCAGAGTATATCAAACGGAAACCGTATCGCGTTAAGTTTCGTTATTGTTTGTTTTATTGTAGCCACTACTTTCTTAGAACTCGAATTTATTACATCACATACGAAAGTGATCCCCGGTCGACTTTCGGCAAGCCGATCCTGTACGTAACCCGAGCAACGTCGATAATGAAATCGGCGCTCTCACGACGGTAGAATTTACTGCGACCGTTACGTCGGCCGCAATTTCCAGCGCTGTTCCGACTTCTCTCTTTTTTTTTTTTTTTTTTTTTTGAGTGCCCTGCTCTCGCGCCGGTACCCACGCTCTCTTTCGTACGTGCCGTCTGCCCTGCCGGGGCGCGCTTTCCGATCGAGCGATCGTTAAACGATAATAAAATCGGATTATAATCCACGCCCGAGCGTCAAGCGCCGCGGAATGCGCATTCACGCCGCGATAAACGTCGGCCGCGCTGATTGTACAGTCGTTCACCCTCATTTATTGCGGCCGGCGTTATTGGTGTCTCCCCGGTCCGTCTCTCGCGCAGCGAGAGGCTCTCTCTCGCCGAGAGAGCTGCGGCCGGATAATGATACCGAGTCGCCCGATGATGCTTATCGCGGGAAGAGGGTCAAGTACAAGTTTTACGAGCCGCCGCCGCCGCGACGAGACGGAGCTTGGCTGCCGCGACATACGGTCCGACGACCGGCTTTCGCTCGTCGTTTAACGCGCGACAGACGTGCGCGGTTCACCTCCTACGGGCGCTCGATAAATCAGAGAGAATTAAGTATCCGTTCATTCTGCGCGCGCGGGATTAATACCGCGTAAAGGGTAACGATGCCTTTGAATAAGAGGAGAGTTTGAAGCTAGGCTTCGTTCATAAATCATATTACGCCGTAAATTAATTAGCCTACTTACTTGTGTACGATTTAACCCGCGTTCACGGTGCGCACATACTCCAGTACATTCTCGACGTGTTAATAGCCTTCAGATATTTTTTAATCGCGTAAGAAGCACTTACATTGCACGCATACACGCTGCGTCAGTGAGGAGTTTATCATTTCGCCGGGCGGAAAAATCGATTTCCGTGTTGCGTCACGTAGGATGGGAATATATAAGCGCCGTATCATTCCTGTTCTCGAACAGTTTTAACCTTTAGAGGACGGGGGTGGTCGAAATATCGACCATCTACCAGGTTGGGAACTTGTACCGACTAATCCGATAAAATTATACATAAAACTGTAAGCGGTCTGCGGTTGTAATTAAAAGATCGGTTATCGGCGCCGCGCGCGCGATACACGTGTGTACTTGAACGCGAGATCCGTCGAACGACGACGAGTTGGCGTGCTGCGAGAGTGTCCCGACCGAAGAATGCAATCTTTTTTTGAATTTAATTGATTTGAGACGGAAATTCCCGTCTAAATAGGGAAGTCGACATTGATGTGACAAGGTTGTTTGTTTTTTTTTTGCGGTTCTTCGAGCGAACCGACAAAGAATCCGGACTTCGGATTGTCTCCTCGCCTTTTAAAATGCAATCCCGACGGTCTCGCTTTTGCGCATCCAAATATATTCGAGCGTCGCGGTTTTATTTCTTCTCGCGAAACAAAAGAGAGTAATTGTCAATTACTTTTATTGTTTAAGTCCAACAAAATGCTGTTAAAATTTAAAAACCCGATTGCCGAAGACATTTCGCGAATACAATGAATGAATTAACCGTGACCGATTACATAAAACGATCGGAGCGTCTCGACTTCTTCTTCCTTCTGTGTCTCTTTCTGCGTGTGACATTCAATCGGACGTCCCGTATGACATTTCTCGTATGCGTGTGTGCGTGCGCGCGCGTTCGAGTTCCTGACCCTGGACTAATGCGCGGGATAAAACGGTGGCTGTCGCCGCAACGCGGCGGCCGGCCGCAGCGCGGTTTCAGATCGACGGATGGACAGATAAGCGAGAACACGAACTGACAGTGGTGGCAGACGCGCGTAGCCACATAGTCAGACAGTGAGTGCGGCGCTATTTTCAGGTCCGCGGTCGCGCTTGTCGCGTCTGCTGGCCGGTCGCGGCCCCGACTTCAATTCTCTGAACTCGCTAAACTTGACGCGCGCGCGTTCTTTCGGGTACTTTCGAAAAGATAACAATTCATCAATTTCTGACACACGAGAAATATCTCTCGGAAGTAACGCGATTTGTGTCGCGATTTCTCTTCCGTTCTTTTACACAAGTTTTTTTTTCTTTTTCTTCGAATTATTTCGCATAAAATCGAAGACCGTCTGTGTCACTTTATTGTCCTATCGAATGAGCTGTCACCAGCTCATCCAGCTGAAATAGCCCGATTATTATTTCTATCGTCGACGAACGACGATAGTGACGATGAATCACTATCGCGTATATATTCGCGCGTATATATTGGTCCAGCGGGCAATATGACGGCGCGTCGTACGACCTTCGTCTTACGACCCGATGTATATAATCCGTTATCTCGCGAGACCGAGGACTTTTACACCCGTTTTATTGGAAAAGCTTTCCCTCCTCTTTTCACGCGCGCTCGGTTATCTACAAATTCCGCGACAAACCGTTGACGCGCTTTTGTCCATCGAACGATCGTTTTGTGCTCCCGCGGCAGCTTGATGCGTTGTTATAAGCCGTTAGCTTATGCATCGTTTCGTTTACGGGAAACGTGTATATTTCGCGCTTTATTATATTTCGGCCGTAAAAAAAGTATCTCCGCGCAGGCAGATACATGTATACGTACGTATATATATATACACGTGAAATACGTAAAAATTCAATACGTCTCGATACATATATTACAAACGTGCGCGTTCCACCTTATATTTCAGGTATATAATTTTTCTATACCGCATATGTACCGCGCGCGATAGATACGATGTCGATAAATAATGAAAATATACTATCACTTCTGGACGATCCATGAAAAAGAAATATACTGATATACCTGCATTTGTCTCGCAATAAGACATATCGCGATGTTCCTCATGAATAAGTCGATCGATATGTCCGTCATAGAGCGCGCTCTGATCTCTTCCATAGGAAGCTCTGATAAAACTCTCTTCGCGGTACATTTTACCGTCGTTTAAATTCTACGTCGCGGTTCTATAGCCGCGGCAAGAAATACTCGCGAGAGAGAGTCGCGCGATACGTCGCGCGCGCGACAGAAGAAGAAGCGTCTATTTTGATTTCAAATGCGATCGCACATCTCTGTTCACAATATGTGCATAAATCGGCGAGTTCTCCACCGAGCGGGAAAGTCGCCATTGCGAATTCATGGGATATGCTAAGTGCTGTTATTTTCGATGGCTTTCGCTCGCGTCAATGAGCCGTTCGCGATCTTTGGCTAGACGAGTACGATTATATGTACATGTACAAATATAGTTTGGACTTTTGAAGAATCGATTCGCGCTCGCGCGCGCATATATGAATAAATTAAAAAATTCTCTCTAACATTAAATTATCTGACATGCCGGTTAAGTTGACATTAATTACACAGCACAAACTGTTTCATTCTAAAATCACGAGGAAACGAGAATAGCACACAGATTGCTCTTTCATTAAGATCACAAAGATTAAAACCGTCGAGACAGCTGACCGCGTCCTTCTCTCAGACATCACGAAGACGACGCGACATCCTGGTTCCGATCGCGCCGTTCGCGTTCAAGGCCGCGCAAAAAGTCGAGGCACGCCGCAAATGCAACCGCAACGGTATCCCAACGGCGTATACGATGCGATAAGAAGACGCGCCACCGGTCTTACTCTTTGTTCCCTCGTCTTCTTTTCTTCGGAAAGGCTCTCTCGACGAGGTCGCGCGACGAAGCGCAGCGTGGAGAAATAAAAGGGTTTTTACACGGGGAAGGAGGAAAGGGGATAAAACCAGTTTCGCGCGAAACTGAACCGGCAACCTCGTTATTCGAACTCGAGCAGGGAAACGTCGTCGTCGTCGCCGCCGCCGCCGCCGCGCGTCGGCATTCTATATACACTTCGAACAAACCGGCCAACCGGTTTCGTTCATGTACATTACGCCGGATGGCAGCGAGCGGCTGTAACATCAACATTTTCTTATTCTTCGACGTTTTCCCTGTGTCAAACGTTTTGAAGACGGCGAGAAACGCCGGGCTTTACATACGAGGCCCTCGCCAACAACATCAGATCAGAGAGAAAACCTACTTTTCCGAGTAAGATTCTTTTGTACGCGTTCTAGAATTATTTGAAAAAAGAACAAAATAATATTATTTTATTCGTACTATATTTATGTTTGTGCAACGTACATATTTGTACACGTACACTTATACTTTCGATTACTCTAATATCGAACATCTTGTAGTATTTTATTATCAAAAGAATATGTTTTATTTGACATATTTTTTTATCTTTGAAATCTTTTGAAGTTTTTTTTATAATCTTTTAAAAGTTTTCATTCTCGTTTTTTCTTCTCTTCTCTCCCGCTGCAATCTGCATCTTAACTCGCGCGGGATACATATACACGTACTCGAACGTGTTCCGTTCGCGCGGATTGCCGTAGACGGGGCTGCCCGCGCGCGCGTTGGAGGTGTAATAATAGCAACACGGCGCCGGTCGCCGTCGCCGCGGTTCGGGAAGTGTGTACGTTTGAATTTACTACGGACGTCGATAGCGATCGCGGCCATTAGCACACAATTTCTCGGCGGCGGCGTTCCGAGACCTCCCCGTGCGCGCGTGTGCGTTGTGTGCGGGACCGACGCGACGTGCGGCAAGCGCGTACGCGCCGTGATCGTAAAAGGCCGGGCCGCGGGGGCTAAGCAAGGCGCGGCGCGCGGCTCGCGCGTCCGTTCTCGCCACTTTTATGAATGAATGCAGTTCGAGTGGGCGTTGCATGGCCTGTGACTGCGCCTCCGCGTGCGCGGCGCTCGATGTGTATGCGCGTTTCCGTCTCCGTACGCGCGAGCAAGTCCCGGGAGACCGACCGACCGACCGACACTCATCCCAAGTCGCGGTGTCCTTGCGTGTACGTACGTGCGTGGATAATCAGCAACGCGGATGATCAGACGATAGAATCCATGTCCGAGCTCTCGTCGTCGGAAAGATGATCTCATCGCGCGCCGTTTCCGCTCGTGGATGTTTATCTTATTATCGTAGACTAAATAACGCATGAAGTTCGAGCGCAATTGAAGGCGGAGAGATTCAAGGAAGATGTCATTGGTCGGTCGAAACTTCTTTTGAACGCACAGGTCAATGTATTTCTCGCATACACACCGCCGATAAATTATTCTGTTAAAGTTTCTCGAGATATAAATAAGGAGAACGAGACGCGATTTCTCTCGCGCCTCTAAAGTTCAATTTACGAAGAAACCTTCATGTTCAATGGCTGTTAGAGAGGCGCTGAGGCGATAATAGTTCGTTTCGTCTACTAATTGAACGTTTGAGCATCCGTTGAGGGACCGAGTAATGCGGAAACTTGGTCGGAGATCGGCCGGGCTTTGCGCGCTCGCGCGGTGACACTCAATTTTCCCGACAAAGTGTTCGGAGAGTAGCGCGCACAGGAGACAATCGGCCGCCCTCGCACGCTCCAGACGACGGCGCTCGTCGTGGGTTTTAAACGAGCCTCATAAATCACACCGCTAGCGGCCGGTCTTTAAAAGTCTTTTAACCGGTAAAGCGCGCGCGTGCTGGGCCGGACGTGTGGGCCCGGCGTGGATTGAGATCCGGCGGATTGACTTTTCCGTTTTGTCCGACTGGTTTTCATCCGCCCAACGCGGCGCGTAACGTATCACGGGAAACCCGCCGATTGAATCCTGTCCCACCATAAATGTACGCGAATACGCGCGCGATTATTTTTGCGTCGCCCTACACGAGTTTCGCCGCTACACGAGACCATTACTTTCTCAGAAAAGTATATGTCACAGCGATGATAAGCTGAAACATTGAATTTGTAATTGGATTTTGCGAAAGCTCATTAAATAAGAGGAAAAATTCATGATTATCAGTTTCGACATAAAAGCAAACTAGTTTTTCAAATTGCAATTTCTCTCTTCCCCTCCGAAAGTGGAGTTTTAAATTTTGATGAGTGCGGCAGCAGATGGTGTTAAGAATTTGGCTGCGGATTTAATATTTAATTCGATGTTTATTTCACCCGACTTTCCGCCCCGCAAAGTTTTCAAGGATATTCGCGCCGCGTTAAATTCCCAAGTATTTAAAACCGCAACCTGAGAGCCCTGAGAGAGAGAGAGAGAGAGAGAGAGAGAGAGAGAGAGAGAGAGAGAGAGAGAGAGAGGGCCTCTTGAACAGGAAATTCTTAAATGTAATTCGCAGTAATTGGAAGAGAGTAAGATGAGAGTAAGATAAGAGCTAACACAAATATAAATTTTGTATAGGTTTTATACAGCGAAGAGATGTACGTATGTGCGCATAGAATTTCTCTCTGTTTATTCGTATACGAGTGGTGAACAAATTGTTCGACGCTTCAACGCGCAAAACGAACAAATACGATGAAAGCGGCACTACATACAAACGAGTTATCGTTTACCTGATTAATCGACCAAAACGAATAAGCCAATAACAGTTTAATCGAGTAATCGCACGTTTATTCGCACGTTTAATTAGTTGAGTCCCGAGTGCGCGTGCGGCCTTGATCATAGCCACATTTAATACTCCTCCAAATTTTAATACTCATCGCATTAATGTAAAGCGCGCACGTTCATTATACATGAGATCGTCGCAAAGTATAGATCGCATTGATCGTTTAATTCACGCATGTCACAACACACAACACACACACTAAAGAGATTTTTTTAGGATCGTTTTTTAAGACAGCGTTCACCTATGGAAAGCGACTGCGATGATCCGATCGAGTTCCGGGAGATATCGATCTCGATTAATTAGTTGCCTAATTAACGCGACGCTTGCGAGTGCGCACGATCTAATCGCCGTGCAATACATTATTTATCGATGACGCGCTAATTGCTCCGCCGCCAACGAGAACAAACGAGAGCATGTGTCTGGTCGCGTGCGCGCACCATTTATTTTCTATTAATTTCCCCCCTTTTTGATTTTCAATTATCATTCCCGAGAGACATTACGATCTAATCGCGTTATCTCATTTTCGCATGTCTCTTTCCTCTCGCCCATTTTCTCTTCGCTCGCAATTCGTGCGTTCTTCCTCCACCCGCTTATTTCGTCTTACGTAACACGGGACGTCGCACGCGTGCGTGGGGAAGTTTGCAGAGCGCGAACCGGCCTGGGATAAAAAAAAAAGAAGAACGAAACGAAATTGAGAGAAGAGGAAAAGCAGATCCGAGTAGCGGAGAGGATAGGTTTCTCGGGTTGCAGCGGCTTAGCCGAGCGTAAATGAAAATAAAAGTAGAAAAAGACAAGGACGCGAGAGACATAATGGGGGTTGGTGGTGGGTGATCGATGGAGAGGAACAAGAAGAGATATCCGTGTCTTCTCATTCACGCCGCCGCGCGAAGGTAGCGTTTCTCTCTGCTCAGTGAGACGGGGCTAATAATACCTTCCTCTTGCAAAATTTTTTTCCAGCCGCGCGTCCTGCGCGAGATAGAGTCGCGGAGAGAACGTTTCTTCTCTCTCGTTTCTTCTCTCTCGCGAAGATCGACTTCGTTCAGGAATCCAGGAATTCCGTTACGGGTCGCGGATCGCCCGGATATTCTCGCGACGAGCGAAAAGTCTATTGTCTCGCATGCGCGCGCGAGATCTCGAGAAGAGCGAAATCTCGCTCGCGATCTCTGGAACCGTTTCCGCTCCGTTAGTCGCGCGTCTGCGCTCGTAGACGAAAATCCCGGAGCGGTGTGTTCAACGTTTACTTATTCCATTTGTCAGCGTTGTATATATATATGTACATATATATATACACTTGCGTGTTTTTTCAGTCTCACTCAGAGTTATTTTAAATCCTATAAGGCACAGCTGGACGTACAATTTACTAGGAAAGGATCTTTTTCGCGGAAGCTGCTTATCTCGCGCGCGAACGAGAGTCTCGTTTCGTCGCTAACAGCACGTCCAAATATTCCCGTCTCTTTTCTACGAATGATCGGTCTATTCGCGGAACTAGCGCCAAACTAGCTTATATAGCTTCTCGGAACATAGAGAAAGAAAGAGAGAGAAAGAGAAGAGGACGACTCTGGCTTCGCTCGCGGTTAATCGTAATGTGCCAAGAGGAAAGTAACGCGCGCGAGATAAGATCGCCTCCTTCGCTCGCCGTTTGCGCGATTACTCGACCCGTTCGTGGATTATCTGACAAGAGCCTCGTGCGCAGAGTTATGCGTATCGCCCACGCCCAGTCCATGAATTGTATCTCTATCCCGCTCCCGGAAGTCTGGCTGATATCGATGCGGCGCGGCGTGTTCTGTTTCTCCCCGTGACGTTTACGTCCTCGCGGCGAAGCGCGCACCGAAGGATCGCAGCGGCTAATGAAGGAACGCTATCTTTACGACGAACAATACCACGCGGGCCCGCGGAGAACGGACAGTTCATGACGTCTCTCCGACGGAGAGAAGGAGCGTCGCGAAATTGTTTCGCTGATTTATGATTCGCGATCGTAACCGAGTAAGGTAATATTTTCACCGAGTGACAGGCAATGTATTGTCTCTTTATATGGTTCTTATCAGAGAGAAATTGAAATGTGAACTTTTGTAAACTTAACTGTCGTGAAAAAAGTCTTGCTATTATGAGGCCAGCAAGAAAAATTTATTGAGTTCACTGAATTTTTGTTTCATCAACGAAACAAAACTTTCAATAGGCTTAGTAAATTTTTCTTGCTATTCTAGCAAATTTTTTTGGTGTATTCTCGGCACGTCTTATTGTGTTTAATTCATCGGAAATATCGATGCGTTATCTTGAAACATGCTTTTTAGTCTCGAAATGTATCGTCTGTTAAATTTAAAAAATACATCGAACGTAGAATATGCAGAATTTTACGACGCACATTATGTGGAAAACACAAGAGTGTCGAAGAGAGAGAGAGAGAGAAAGAGAGAAAAATGGCAGGTCCTCAAGAAAAGCGCTCGGAGCGTCGCGGAAGCGGGAAATTATGCATATGAATCGAAGTAAGGCGATTATGACGCTGGTTAAGGTGTCATTAGTATGCCGTGGCATGTGCGTGGAAAGCGACGCGGCGAGAGACGCGGTGAAACTTAACAAGAATATCGATTTCGCATTTCGCCGATCGGGCGTCTTTAAATAGTCGGACGCTTGCGTGTGCTCGCTCGCCTCGATGATGATGCTCGCCTCGAAACTTCGAAGTTGGTTAAAACGCTTACCGTGTTGCGACGGGAAATCAAATGAGTGTTTATCACGCAGCTCGCGGACGAGCGCGTGGTTAGCGCTTTTATTTTTCGGCGGCACGTTGGAAAGCGCGTTGCGTCCGCAAAGTGGTACCGGATGGACGCGAGGATATTACGGTGGATTAGCCTCTGATTTATTACTCCACTTTTCTCGGAGCGCGCGAGCGCGGTGCCGCGCCGCCCGCTTGAATGAATCTACGCGAGGGAAAGATCTTTTCTTCCTCTGTCTTCATGGTTTGGTCGGGGTGGCATTATCTTTCCAGAAGGGGAAGGAGAGTGATTCGAGCGCGCGTACCGCTCGAGAGATGAGAAGAAGAAGACGCCGTTCGCGGAGAAACAGTGTCATCGTTTCTTCTTTATATCCGCGCGTCGCTTAATGCGCTTGCCATTTTCAACGGTGAATTTTTCTGGACGTGATAAAGGCCGCGGAATCCGCTTGCGAAGATCGATGGACGGAGTCGCGTGACACGGAGCGACGATCTTCACGTCCGGCGATGAGGAAACGCTTTCGATTAGCGCGACGACAACGACGAATCTACGGCGACAATTGAAATTCGCGGATTTCTCTCGCGAACATTTACGGACCGCGCGTAAATCCTCGAATACGTGTAATTTGTAGAGAACATCCATCAATGTTGAGCGAATTATTTTTACTCCGTATAAACGAGATATCGCGATATATTTATATTTTACTTCATATTTATTCAATATTTTACTCTAGTACAAATAATCTATATTTGATCGACTTATCGCCGCGCGTGTGTGTGTACAGGAGAGCTTGTCGATAAACGGGAGAGTAAAGTTCAAAGCCCTTTGAACATCGAGGACGCTTCCTCTTGCTTCGTTTTATCGAAGGGCGAAGATCGAGCTCGGTAGAAGCCGCCAGCGTGATCCATCGAGAGGCTTCGAAGGGAGAGGGCGGCTTTTAGTGAGGAAGGTTAGAGTAACTGGCTCGGAGTGCTGTCGTTTGAAAGTACACTCTGAATATATATTGGGCCGGACCGACGAGAGACGGGCTGCTGCGACGTTAGGCTAGGTCACAGAGAGCGCGGGAAGACTAGCAGAGAAGACTGAAGGAGAGGGGGAGAGAGAGAGAGAGAGAGAGAGAAAGATATATATATATATCCTCTTTGACTTGACGTCTTGATAACGTTTCGTGCCGGCTCTCGCTTTTAAACTTTCACGGGAACTAATTGCGAATTGGCGCGAGCCGCCGGTCGATATCGAGAGTATCTCGACTCTCTCGTCGAGACTTGTGTCTCTCGTTTAATTTAATCCGTTGCAATACAAGCTGTCGCTTGAACATCCTCGTCGGAAGAGAGAAAGCGTCCTTTTCTAATTTGTATTAAATAGCAAGTTACTATATTTTGTATTAAAAAAAAAGTATGTACGAGTTGTATAGAAAACTATTATGTTATTATACATGCGAGTTATTATGTATCTCATATAGGCTTAATTGTACTTTATAATTAATTTAATTAGTTTAGCTGATTAAGTCGACTGTTTCAATTTATGCGATATTATCGACATTATTGTTCAGACGCGATATCGATCCCGATAAGCGGTTTATCGTAATAACGCGCGCACACACACGCACACACACATCGCGGCATGAAAATCGCGGAAACACAATCGCAATATTGCCGTAAACCGTTAGTTACAATTTGAGAAAGTGGATGTTCCATAATTCACGTTATTTTCTCGGTCTCTTTCTCCACGTGTCACGCAATAGTCGTGCGACCGTTTTCGCCCGACTGCTCATATCGTCCGCGTGTCTACAGTAGATGACGATGGATCTCGGTCAGGCGATAAAGCTGATCCTCCAAGGCAAACACGCGCGGAATAGCGCTTGTTGTGACGTCGGGAAGTGTAGTATTAGATGTGCGCTTCCCCCGTGGTGTGTATCGAGTGTCGCTTCCACTCCGTGATCGCGTGGCCAACGTGCCATGCGATAGAGAGAAATCACATATTTTTCTTGCTTTTTCGCGATCGATGCGCAAAGCGAGAATCGGATGTTTTGCTCCTCGACTTTCTATCGATAATCAGCGGCTCTCTCGAGTTACATCGTCAGTTAGATTAAGTGCACGTATATTCCGTTCTATGGTCTTCAAAAGTACTCTTGCCGTATTAACAGCCACTTCATAACGTCGCTAATAATATCAATGAAGTTTATTGCTTTCATTAGAGTCGCTCGTGAATTTATTAGAAAGTTGTCGAGTTGTTAGCGATCGATTGCGCTCGTGTAGAATTTATCGAGCGACTCCGCGAATAAAAAAAAATTTTATCGTGCGCGCGGAGATATACTTGAAACGGCGATTTTTCATCGGCGTTTTTTGTTCTTTTTTTTATATTTGTTTTCATTTTTCGAGAACGCATCGCGCGTTTCGTTTGGCGAGCGAGCGGTCAGGGTCGCGAGCTCTCTCGCGCGAAGCAAAGTCATTGTCGACGAGGACGTCGATAGAGGCTGAGAAGTGAGGTCGGACTGACTGGCGCGCGCGTAAACCGGCTACGGTAAATATTTGTGGTGTTCGTGCGTGAAGAGCTACGGGTAATTTATGCACTTACCGGGCGCAACACCTCCTCGCGCCATCGTATCGTTGCATCTAGAGCCCCCCCTTTCCTCACAACTCTCGACGAGGGAGGCGTTTGAAGGTCCCCCGAAGGCATGCGACGTCGGCGGCCGGCCGTCCCGCGTGTATTCCGCCGATTCTTTCTCTCTTCCTTTCTCTTTCCTTTCTCTCAATCTCCGTTCCGCTTCGCGTTTTGCGCTGCTCCTTTTGGATCACGTGGCCGGGCGCGTGTTGCGTCCTCCGAACGTAATGGGTGTAATCTAGGGAAATACGTTCTAGCCGTCGGGATATAGAGCGAGCGCGCGTCACGACGAGACGTCGGTCGGCTGGGTTTTGCTCTTTAATACGCTGCTCGAAGAACGGCGTGGCGAATGAGACACCTCGGGTATGCGCCGCGCGATAAATCGATCGCTCGAGAACCTACGGATTAACACTCGCAAGGGTACGTTCCAAAATCCTACCTTGGTAACCAAAAACTACAGTACACGTCACGTGAAATATAGCTTTTTAGTAGCCAAAGTAGGATTTTGGAACGTACCCCAACAACGTAGATTTTCACTTTCTCTATCGCCCAATTCACAGATTTTTTCTTATCGAATGAAATTTTAATTTTTTTTTCCGGCAAAATGTGTTCAAAAATAATTAAGGTAGTAAAAAGAATTAAATTATATATTTTCGAAAATCATAGATCGTTTGCGGCGTTTTAATATACCGAAAATGATAAACGGGAACAGCGAGCAAGGTTCTTCTCTTTGTTCGATGCTTGCCGCCGCTCATTTGGTCGTCCGGTATGAGGTTAAGGACCTCGATCGAGCCCCCGTTTAAGCGCGTCTCTGTGTGCAGTACCTGTGGTAGGTCGAGACCCAATTACAATGTGCCTCTCCTCAGCGAAAACTTGGACGAACCACGAAATTAGACGTTTGAAGGGGGTTTCGATGAAATTACAGGTTTATAACACATCGCGGATCGTGCTCGTCGTGAGAACGAATCCGTATTGGTTTGTGACATTTTGATTTAAAATATGGAACACCGAGAGATGTGAGAGAGAGAGAGATTTTTTATCCCGCGATCAATTACATACATCATTTATATTATTGTAACGTCAATAATCGTGGAATTCTCGTGCGACGCGAGATGAGTACTCGCGGTTACGTAATACTGTTATATTTCGAGAGTTTCTCTCCCTCTCTCTATCTCTTTCCCTCTATCTTCTCGTGTTCATCCCCATTACTTTTTCACGTTCCACTTCCAAAGAAAAGAAACTGTCAGAAATCCCGACAGAAATAAACAGCAATGTGATAGCACTGTGTATTCGCCGCGCAATTTTCCGATGGCGAATAGTAAAAGCTGACGCGCGCGGAACGTATCTCTCGACGTTACGATTCAGTAAATCTAATTCCGTATCGAGCACAGAGAGACACGACGATTTACTACTACTGCTCGACGTTCCGCGTGACAGAAACATTCATGGACGTCGTACAACAACGTTCAACCGCCGTACTATCTGCTCTTTGAGTATTACTATTTAACACGTCTAATTTTGCCCCGTGACCTCTCTCTTTCTCTTTTTCTCTCTCTCCCTCTTCCAATATTCCCGTTGTGACACGGTGATGAGGTCGTCGGGTCACGTTCGATCGGAGCGGCGGCGCGCGTTATCGTTCGGTTCTCCAGATCCGAGAAACATCTTGGCCGGGCATTCGGTCAACTCCTAGAATGGATCTCGGCCACTCGGCCGGGTCAGGTCCTTTGAACCGGCCTCGTGTCGGCGTAGCGCGCACCACCTGCTCTCCGTGTGTTCCAAAAAGAAGAACTTTTCCGGCCAGTTAACCGGCCGGTGAAAGAGAGAAAGAGGAAGAGAGAGAGAGAAAGGGCTAGCACAGTTCTAGCCTGTAATCTCCGCCTGACTCGATGGGTGTAATTGGATCTCTCGGTTTGTTCGATTGGCCTCGCGATGGCGGCGGCGAGAGACCGTTAAAGAAATTCCGATCGCCAAATCCTGCCGGATATCGGAAACAGTTCGCCGACCGCGCGCGCGGTCTCCGCTTCGGGCTTCAAATGGAAATTCTTTCCTCTCTAGTATTAACGTCGACGTCAAAGCAAATCGAAGCGTGTAAGAAGTTGAAAAACGAGAGAAACTGCAGCTTGATGAAGAGAGCAAAAGAGATGCAAGAGAGAATGTTTTTTTTTTTTTTTTTTTTTTTTTTTTTTTTTTTTTTTGGAAAGAGAAACTCTGTGCGCGCAAACATTTTGATTATTGTAAATAAACAAGAGAGAGATGTGTGTATATGTGTGTGAAATATCGGTTTAAATGTTATGGATTAAATATTACTCATCTCTTTAAATATGAAAAAATTTCTTGTATGAAAAAATTTAAAAAGTGTGTTTGCATTTTAACAAGTTATTATAAAAATACGGAAATTGCAAACATTATTTATCATAAAGCAGAGTTAGTAAAAAATTATAACAGGTAGGACAAATAATATTTGATATCATCATCATTATAAATGTAAACTTGAAATATTTGATACAAAATATATTGATGGAAAATTCAGAAACTCTGGAAAAAAGTGTCACGCGCTCATTTTCCGTGATCAAACTCGCGGACTTCGGCGATCCACAAACTCTCCGGTGAAGTCTGTTTCCTGCTGTGCGCGATGGTGGCGCAGCGGTCCAACGATCCGCGCGCAATCGAAAGAAGGGTGCCGAAGTGGATGCCGGCCGGCGTGGCGGGCCGGCAAATCCCGCAAGCACGTTGGACGTTGTAGGAAGCGCACAGCGAGCATGCCAGTCAGCCAGCCAGCGAGCCAGCCAGCCAGCCAGCCAGCCAGCTAGCCTACTTGGTTGGTTGGTTGCTTGCTTGCCTGCTTGCCTACCTGCTTGCCTGCCTGCCTGCTTGCCTGCTTGCCTGGCTGGTCGATCAATATTGCCATGGCTACGACGTGCAACGTGGAGGAGAAAGAAGAGAGTAGGCGGAGTAGGTGGCGGCTGGCTGGCTGGCTGGATGGCTGGCCGGCTGGCCGGCTGGGGGACCGATATATAGAGGGGTGGCTGCTCATATCCCGGTTACACACCGCCGCGAGGGGGTTGGTGGAAAGCATCGGGTCCGATTCGCGGCGGAGGGGTTGGCAAGGAGGGAGAAACGCTTGGGCGTGCGGAGAGGTTACAACGTAGTAGTAGTAGTAGTAGTAGTAGTAGTACGTACTACTACGTCACGAGACCTACACCTTGCTGCACCCCGCGCCCCGACCAGCCAGCCAGCCAGCCAGCCAGCCGACCGACCGAGCGACCCCGAGCGTTTCTACTCGCGCGCGCGATTCATGACGAGTTACGAACTACTCTCGTCGCCGTCTCTCATGCGCACCGCCAGATCGCCCCGGAGAGAAAAGCGCGCAGGGTCGGCGCACCGCGAATTTTTCCGCCGCGAAGCTCTCGTTCTCGTGCTACAGCCGCCGCTTATACGATCACTCCACTTTACCGGTGTAAATCTACGTCGCCTCTCGCGCCTTACGGCTTATTCCATGTTGTTAAATGCATCTATAAATTAAAAAAAAAAAAACGATTAAATTCTCATTTCTTAAACTATTGTATTTCCATTAACGTTTATTGTAACATTTCAGAGCACGTGAACTTTTTTTTATACTTTTTTTATACTTTTATGAACAGGTACTTTTATGTTTCTTCAAAGGCACTAAAATAACCCTCGCGTGTCTTAGCGGTTTTCTTCTTTTTTTTTTTACAAACGCGGTATAAAACACGCTTTATTCCGGAACTTTTTTTCTGTGACTCGGCGACTTCTATTCGCGATGTTCGCAACATTGTAATAGAGGCGCGGGCAGCTGCCATCGGCGCGAAATAGAAGAGTAAGCATTATACACCAGGTTCTGTATCGATTCTCGATATCTCGCTCTGGTCGTGACGTCGGCAGGTAATCGGTAACGCGAATCGTGTCGCGCCGCCGCGCCGCGCGCATTTCTCACCGTTCGATGTACGGCCGTATTTGCGACCTATTTCGCGAGATCTCGAGTATAAATGAGGACCACCTGTCGTTGACATCTCTGACCAATTGACTACGCGCAGGAGCCGCGCCGTGAGTCTGCGACCGGTCGTCACACTCGATCGTTCGCGATTAATTTCGTGAGGTCTCGAATATAAGCACGTCAGGATCTGCCGCTGACATACACTTTGCCTATCTCGGATATGGCGGAGGTGGAGGACCACAAAATTGTACTTCCTCTTCCTCCTGTCTCTCTTTCCTTTTCCTGACATTTAGGAATTTCGATTAGAATTGGCGTGATAATGAGCACCGTTTGGTTTTTAATATCGCGCTTAATAATCGCGCGCACATTTGTGTGCGTGTGCTTCGCGCGCGCGTGTGTATATGATACTCGAACGTCAACCTGCTTGTTATATTTCAAAAGCAATTACATTAACGCCTTACTTCGTTGTTTAGTAGACGATGGAAAACAAAAAAGTTATTATTTTTAAATAATAATATATGTACGAAGACAGAGAGAAAGACATAAGACAAAAGTGTGAAAAGTGAAGTATTTTACATCGTCGTACTATTATTTCGCAACTTCATTATTTCTCGATGGCCCGCGGGTTGGATATAAAAGTCGTAATTTCATTTTTCTGTTACACACAGTTACGGTTATTGCGATTACCACGCTTTAGCGCATATATATAACAGTTGAGTTTTCATTTACGTTCCTCTCTGCTCCGCGCGACTTTTATAGTAACATGAATGAAAGCTGTTCGCTAATTCGCTCCGCTCGTCTTGCTTCGAAACTTTCATATCAAGTCCCGCGGTTTATTTTTGGCACGCAGGCCGGAAGAGAGCCATCGTTGCAAGCCAAGCTTGTCTGTATTTTAATAGATGCACGCCTCACTGAACCAGACCTCTATATCGCGGCCGATGTCGACGGATGAACTTTTTGTTGCGCGCTCGTTTGCTCGCGCGCACGCCCGCGTTTTTACGCAGGGTGCGTCGGGGGATGCTGGTGCGCGCCTCTCGTGCACATTTGGCGCGCGCGCGCACGAACACACACACACACACACAGGCGGCTTAATAACAGGCCGAGTTATTCGATTACGTTGTAATCCTTCCGTCGCAGCGCGCACCGCGCTTGCGGAATTAATCCCCTTCCTTTCCCCACATTGCGCGCGATTTGCGGAAAAAAAGCACGACGCCAGGTATTATAGTCTCGCGAAAATCAATAACCTACTTATACTTTGTTTTCCGCCGTTTGCCTCGGAATATGCGCGCTTTTTCAATTTTATTGAAAGCGGAGTGTGCGGAGTTTTTTTTTCTTTTTTTTTTTCACGCGAGCTGGTCTATCATCACGCGAAAAAGAAGGCATTAATTAACATTCAGACGATAATGAGGAGAACTCGACTGTGAAAGAAAAAAAAACTCGTTTCTCATCGACGATATCGAGGATATGTATGTAATTTGATTCTTTACGGCATTTAATGGCGTTCAAAGGTTAACATGTAATAATCCCACGTATATACACGGGCAATATATATATATATATATATATAAATTTAAAAAAATACCATCCGGGGGGATATACGACTTATATTCCGACGCGCTCGATTACGTCAAATAAGTCTCGCGCTGTGCGTGTGCGCGCACATATTATTGAGATTTAAAAATATTTTATACAACGGCGAATTGTGTGCGCGTCACCGTTTCGCACGCGCGCTGCGGCAAGTTCTCGCTTGGTGGAACACGGAGGCGGCGGCGAGACTCCTCCGCTTTTCGCTACATACATGCAACGCAGACACACACACACACAATGTCGGCCCGTCGGGAAAGGGTTTTCGTTCCGCACACGTTGGCGTGCGTGCACACGGATCCCCCGATCCCTCTTTACTTTCGTGCGCAAGACGCGCCGCAAACAGCCGCGCGCGCCGTTCCGTTGTGTACGGTAGGCCTATACTTGTCGCCCTGACTACGAGACTTCGACTTCCTTTGTTTCACGGTTCGCCTGCGAAGGCGGAACGCCGCGTGCAACATTGTAAAGCCGCAAGGAGGTACGTGGTCGGTGCGGAGCGGGCGGAATCGATCCATCGCGTAGACACCGAGCGTGGAATGTTCTCGATCGATCCTCGTCGTCGTTGTCGTTGTCGTCGTCATCGTCGTCGTCGTCGTCGTCTTGCAACCTACGCGCGTGTAACCCACTATCAGTGCGTTCGTTCAACGACCCGGTTTTCTGTTTCGATTCTCCCGGGAAGATCACTTCCGTTAATTTGGAGCGAGATTTGAAGACATTCGGTAAACTTCGTGATCGCGACGCGACGTGCCGCGCGATCAAACAACGCGGCAAATTGGATCGTAGAAAAATCGCCGTCATCCGGCGAGTTATTGCGTTGTTAACGCGGACAATGTCAGATAGATTTAAACCGAAGAGGATTTCAGCGACGGAATCAGCTGTTTCGAGAACTTTGGAAATGTAGTGTCGGCACCGGAACAAATTTTAATTTAGCAAACATTTGCACATGACTCTCTTTGGTATTCAACTTATTAGAAAAATAAGGCCAGTAAGAGTCAAATGTTGTAACTGTGTAATGCAGTAATTAAGCAATCCGATATGAATTTTCAAACTGAATTCAAATTACTTAGGTATAACTGAATTCGAATTACCATATGTATTAATTTAATTTTAACACGTTAAAAAAAAAAAAAAAAAATTGTTTCGCACGCACATACATCCTGCTCTTACTCCGGCCTTATTTCTTTAATAATTTTTAATTTGCTTATATAGAAATGTTGTATTTTAATGAGATATACATATTCAAGTATTCTCCTTATCACCAAAATGCAAAATATTGCTGAAACTTGATGGAAATTAGATTTTTTACAATTCTCTTCTCTTTGAGATGATTTTTTCGTTACATTTTGTTCACTTTTTTGTATAAACAATGTGTTGCATATAGAGCAATTGCGCTTCGGGAGATGAAAAATTGTCTGAAGTATATTAATCGGTTTTATGACTCATGCTCGCTCATGTGGAAAGACTCTGTCTAGCAATAACATAAGCTTGCTGCGGGGAAGCGTTAGCAACTTGTAGCATAAAGTATGAATCGTATCGACCGGACTATTTCTCATCATGTTCAAGATACCCGTTTCTGTTTTTAATTTAGCGCGATGCGCGCGCATTTTCACTTTTTCTTTCATCGGACTCTATATCATTCAGATCAACATCGACGATTACATTATCATGTATAATTTTTTAGGATTTTTATTCAGTAATTCCGGAATGTAGGGTGGACGACAATCGGCGTGGATTTCTGTTTTTTCTGATCGCACGAAGAAAATATCGCGCTCTCAACGTTTTTTTTTTTTTTTTTTTTTTTTTTTTTTTTTTTCCGTCGTTTCTATTACCCCGAAGTGAGGCGTGCTCCTCGTGTCGTAATTTGCGTGCACGTGAATGTAGTCGGCGGCGGCGGCGGTGCCTCGAGAATCGCTCGAGCATTCATACGAGTGCAACGTACGCGCGCAGCGTCGCTTTCAGGGACGGCGCCGTCGCCGGCAGCGGCTCGCGCAATTGCAAGCAGCGAAACGGATTTACGTTTCTCGGGAAAGGGGGGAGGAAGAGGGGAGAGAGAGAGACAGAGACGGTAGATAAAATTGTAATTAGAGATGCTTAATTACCTTTTTAAGCGCGGATATAATTAAGCAGTCTAAATAGCTGGATGAACCTCGATTCGAGAGCGTGCGAATGCGCCGCTCACTCGACCGCCCGCGTTATTTTTAAATTACTGCAGCTTTGTGGATAATTTAAAAGAGGATATTTGTGGAATGTCCAAGTGGGACGATGTAAAAAAAATAGATTGACATATACAAGTTCGTCAGCGAAATTAATTTCGAATTCCGTCTTTGATTGAAGCTGAATCACAAGTGTGACTTCGCAGCGCTTCGTCGTATTCTCGGTACGATCTTCGTGAACATGACCAATTGAAGCGTTGTTATGATGTGCGAGCAATTGCTGGCTATTTTGAGTCGACGCAAGGAAAATAGTCGATTTCTCGAGATAGAGATTAGCTGTGGATCGACCAGGTTTGCGGGAAGTCGGGGGGGTTAAACTTCGACGCCGATCCGTCCGTCCCTGCCCACTTGGGCAAGAACGGCGTAGTACGGCGTAGTACGCCGTATCTCGGCTTTACACGCGACACGCACGTAGAGCGCACTTGAGGAGTAGATACTCGTGCATGCGTGCGCACCGGTCGGTCTTTCGCTGAGACGAACGGGGTGGCGGGAAACGCGCGTAAAGCTTAATTCACATTTGCGCGGCGCGAAGCAACAACGCGCGGTATCAAGAGAAAATATTCTCTGACGTTGAAAAAACCTTTAACAAACAAAAAAAAAGCGGAAGAGAGAGAATAATCTACTTTAGTTTTTAGGTGCGCGTGAAACAAACGCGAGAAGAAAAGAAAATACTACGCGGAAAGTTTTCTAGAGAAGATAAAAAAAAACATCCCCCCCCCCAAAAAAAACAATGAACGTTTCGGTGTGTAACGTTTATTATCCGCAGTTTCTGACGTTTCACATGACCATAAAAATTATGCAAATCATTATACATTATATCGTGAACGAATATTAAGACCCAACGTGGTTTGAGACGAAGCGCGGCGAAGCGAGTCGACGAACGTAGCAATCGTAAAGTCCTAACGTGCACGCGATTCAAACCGAGTCGGCTCGAATCCGATACTACTCTCCTCTCTCTTTCGCGCGCCAGGAACTTTCTCGTTAATGAAAACTTTACTGCGCACCCACGCCGCGCGCGCGCCGCTGACGTTTTAATTGGATCGCCATCTTTTTAATTGGATTCGGAATTAATGGCGATGTCCGCGGCCGAATGTCGCGAGTGTAGGTACACGAGCAAGGGAAAGAAAGAGGGGGAGAGAGAGAGAGAGAGAGAGAGAGCGGCTCGCGTTTCTACAATTTTCGTTTGTCTGTCGTAATCGATTCTTAAACGTAATATTGCAAATGTTTTTTTTTTTTTCGTTCTAATGTCAATATTACAACAATTGTTTTAATATCTGCAAAATAGTTGCAACACAACTCAATTTCCTCAATTCTCTTTAAAAAAAAATCTAATTTTAGCGATTTAATTTTTGCGTTTTTGCACATTGCTCTTGTGTGCAGTTCTTCTTTACATCTGAGCGCGACTCGCCAATAGCCGGCGATCTGTTTGTAACGACTCGTCGATTAGCGTATTCAAGCAAATTTCCTCGTCGGACTTCGTGCGATCCGACCTGCGGTAATAAACAGGAAGTCTCCGTGACCGTGTCACGATTCGGTCAGCCTTGGTGTCGGTGCGAGAGAGCAACAGCGGCGGCAATGGTCGGCTTCGTCCGAAGGTCGCTACTATAATTCAGCGTAGGTCACGTTCGGGTTTGAATTCTGTTCCCGCGTAGCTCGCGGGAGGTTAGCCTGTTGGATGTCTCTTGCGGCGACTCGCGCGATCAAAGGGGGACCCGCGATGCGAGATGGAAGGGGGACGAGTGAGGCGGGCGCGCGAGAGAACGAAGCGAGCGAGCGAAGGGGCCACGGACTACCGGATGTGACGTACTGGTTCGTCTAAACATAGACACGCAGCGTGCAACTAGCGACGACGACGACGACGACGACGACGAGGTGGCGGCGGTGGCGATGCCTGCTCGCTCGCTCAGTTCCTCCACTCTCTGGACTCTAGTCAAGGCTACAACTGCCATCGACAGTCCAGGACCGTAACGAATAAAACGGCTTCGGGTGTCGAGGCCCGGCTACTTTTTTATTGGCTACTTCGACGAATTTACGATTCGCGAGATGCGAGTAACTTATCGTTAACCGGTGTTAGATGTCTTCTGAAATGATTGATTTTACGACCACACGTCTATATCTTCATCCTTCCCCTATTTTGCGTATCTGCAATTATACTTCGCAAGCGCCAATAAAACAGACAGTATCATTCAGAGAGACACTTGAAACGTAGGCTTTACACGCTACGAGAGTAATACTCTCTTAAGTTTTAATATCTGATTTATATTCGCGCTCGAGCCACTCGACTTGCGAACATAAACTTCTCAGCGGCGAATAATTAATCGTCATATTCCGTCGTTACATTGCGATTTCTATTTTCAAGTCGCACAGTTTCGCGGATAATGAGGGACTGGCGTGATTGAGATGTGCTTTTGTGATTTTCTCGTTATCTGAACGAGTCTCGATTGTCTGATGTTCGCGTGTTTATCGTAAAAAAAAAAAAAAAAAAAAAAAACGTTGTAGACCTCGGTTCGCGAACGTTACGGACACGTGAGTTCCGGTTGGCGCCTACTCCATGGCTGAATGAAAAACTGCGCCGGGGAAAAAATACCGCGGGAAAAGAGTTGCGAGCTATAGATAAAGTGAACTAACGTAACCTCTGATTCATTCACAGAGAGCGCATTACGTAAAGCGACCACGCTCGTGGTGAATTACATTGCGCGGCGTGCATGTGCGCCGTGATAGCGCGCGCGCTACGCGCGAGTCAACACATTCCACGTTATTTTATTAATCGAATATTCCCGCTCCTTTCTTCGCGCGAAAAACATTAATAAAACCGGCGCTGCGTAAAAAATTAAAAATTAATTAGGAGTTTATTGTTTTCCGCTTCTTCTTTGTGGAAAAACCAGTTTATCGGGTTTGTTTCATTTCAGCCGTGGGTTACATCGTGTGTGTGTGTGTGTGTGTGTATCAAGCCGCGATTGTTAATATATTGTGTTCATATTTTTGCATTTCGATCAATTTCTGATTGTGTGTAATCTCTCTTTGTTGTTTTACTCATCGAATTTTGCAAAGTTCTTTATTAACGAATTATCTTTCATTTTTTACAGGTAAGTTCCACAAGTCGATTCTACATTCGCCGTCAGATATCCGATAATCAAACTCCTCGCATGCGGGACAAGGTGGAGTCTTGTAAGTCGCCCCTCGTCGATATTTTTTTTTTTTTTCTGGACGTAATCTTGCTGCGACACGCGTGCACACACACGCACTGATAAATATGCGGTGCGAGTTTGACTCTTATTCCGAGTCTACTTTAAACTGTTACGTATCTACCGGGCGACACATTCGCGTCATTAATCACTTGCCTTATATTTGCCAGATAGAAAGAGGATTGTAAAACCTCGACTAATTAAGAGAGAGAGAGAGAGAGAGAGGAAGTGTACAAGCTCGTTTGAAAAATGAACGAGCTTTTTAACAGTCGCCGGATATGACCCGTTGATCACGTCGCTAATACCGAGATATAAAGAAAAATATACGCGTACATCGCGGTTAAAAAGAAAAAAAAGAAAAAAAGTAAAAACGTACGTTCCATGTATCGAGAACTGTTTTAATTCTGTACATTTTTTTTTCGTGAAAATTTTTCTATTCGCTTTTACCCACGCGATCTAAACACTCGTTTATCGCTCGAGCCGCGGCATTGAATCAACGTGTCTGGAGTATCGACGTTTCTCAATCTAGTCGGGTTATCGCCTGTTTAAATATCGTCCACGCGGTTGATATGCGTGCGGCTGCCAACGCGCAGGAAGGAAAGCGCGAATGAAGGCATTTGTCACACGCGCCCTTAAGCTACGCAAACCTTCTCCTCCCTCAAGGGCCGTAATATCGCACAATGGAATCCTCCTAGAACGTGCATGAATAGCGATGAATCGTTCGGTGTGCGCGCGAAGGCTTCGAGTGGACCTCTTCTCCTTTCTGTTTTCTGTTCGCCCGAAACGTCTCCCGCGCGCGCGCGCCGAGTATAATTCTCACGAAAATGCTAGATTAAATCTCTGTTATTCAGTCGAATCCGCTTTGCTTCGCTCAAGAATAGTGTCTTGATCGTTCTGACAAATATATATATATATATATAAATAAAACAAAAAACAAACTCGAGCTCTCACAATTCGCTAGCTGTGTAATGAACGTTGGTATCATACGTTTCGCTCTTTGATCGGAAGCGGAGCGTATTTTCGTGAACAATGGCGGGCTGTCGCATCTGGCGAAGGGTCAGCCAGCGTGTACGTGACATTTCGCGTACGTATTTCCGCATCACGGTCGCTGTCCCATCGTATTTCCTCTCGCGATCAGCCGGAAGCGAACTTGATCCCGTCGAAAACCGGTCGAAACACAGCGGAAGGCTGTTGTTTCGTTCGGATTCAGAATTCTCTTTTCTTCTTCCTCGGCGCGCTGCGCCGAGACAGGCGGGAAGAAAGACGAAGAAGAAGGTGGAGGAGAAGGAGAAGAAGAGAAGGGGTGGCACACGCTGTGAGAGGAACACGGGGGTTCTTCTCCCCGCAGCCGGGAATTCTGCACAGCCTCCGCCTACAGGAACCTCAGACGAGAGCATCGATCTGGGCGTCGGCCTCAAGACACCTCTCTCTCCCGCACCCCTCGCGGCGGCACTCATCCCCTTGCCGCGCACCACCACCGTCCTGTTCCTCTTCCGCTCTCCTCTCGCACCCTTCGCTTCTTCTCTCCCTTTCTCTCTCTCTCTCTCTTTCTCTATCTGTTACAGGCGTTATATCCTTTCTCCTTTCCTCCTTTCTCTTCTTCTCTTTCTCTCTTTCTCCCTCTATCTCTCTCTCTCTCTCTCTCTCTCTCTCGATTCCCTCTCTCTTTTTTCTCCCCGAAAGTAGACCAAACTGGAGGACGCCGCGCGTTTATTGTGTCCTATCGCCGTTCTCGGATTTCTGAGAGACTTTAACGGTGGACGGCAAGTGCGATAACACGACATTTTCTCGATTCCTGATTGCGATCCAATTCTCGTGACAGTTTTTTTCCCCTATATATACCTACCGCTTACAACCCCTTATCCATTTGTTACGTGTGGCATGACAAGAATCACCTTTGTGACCTTTGTAATGATCGAAACATTTGATCGTCAAGCCTGGCGCAATTTAACGACGTTACGCTAATTCGGTTCTGCTTGCCGGCTGTCGCCTTGACACTTGCAGTCGGACCGAACGAGCGAGCGCCCTTGCAATCAGGAACTCATCTCCTGTAGGAAGAGCGCGGCTTCTCCCGTCGCGGCATTGTGCGCTCGTCACCCGAGCCTTGTCATCAACTCGGAACTCGGCGGAAGTACGATCGAGTCCGACCTGTTCTCGCTCGCCTATTCGTTCGACTTGGGTGTTCTCCTCTTCCTCCTCTCGATGTTTCTCTCTTCCATCCTGTCGCCTTTTCCGCTCCCTTACTTCCGTAATTACTCTTGCGAACAGATCGGAACCAAGTGTCTTCGCCGCGCTCTTCATTCGGGACTTTATGACCGGGCCTGCTTCTTCTTGTCGCGTTATATATTTTATTTAATGTGACATCTTTTACTCGGCTCGGCGTACGAAGAAAGTCCGTCAAAATTAGTTTCCGCACTTGTGTCGCGGCGGGCGAGTTTTTGCGCGGTCAGGATCCCGGAAGCAACCCCTTGATACCGCAAGTTTTAGCGGGGGTTGCTATGACAACACCGAGCTGTTATTTCATTCGTGTCGAGCTATTGTGCGCTTTTATAAAAAAAAAAAAAAAAACTTTACGCGAAAAAACATTTGCGCTTAATTATAAGCAATTAATTAAATTAATGCTCGGTCAATAACTTGCTTATTTAATTGTTTGTTTGATAAATTCTTACTTTATAGAAAAAAAATAGTACTAAAACAAATTAAGTCTTATCTTATTAATATTCTCAGCGCAGCCGAGGGAATTTTTATCCTCGTAAAATCGCGCTTTTGAGAGATTCTTCGGCGCAGTTTAAACCGCGCAGTGTTACGTGTAAAGTCGCGGTTAGAGGGACATGTTTACGACGAGCTGCACTTTGCCAGTGCTTTCGCGAGAACGTTTACTCGTAAAGTAGTGGAAGGAAGGTAGCCAAGGATCCGTTACTCGCGCGCGAGGATTTGCTCTCGATTTTATCTACGATTCGGATTTTCTACGCGAATTTCTTTTATTATTTCCTGCGTCCGGAGGTACGTAAAATAACAGGAAAATATTAACAGATTTAGGAGCAATGTAGCAATTTCCGCGCCCGGGATTGCGAGAAGAGGGAAGGCGGGAAAGAAAGAGGGGGGGGAAAACTCCGAACATTATAAAACCTTGTACAGCACTTAGCGTGCAGGAAGCCAGACAAGAGAGAGAGAGGAGAGAGAGAGACAGAAAGAAAGAATGCTGGACGCAACTTATATAGCATAAGCGCGTCATCGATCGTAACTTTTCGGCAAACTCGCGGAGAGAAATACAACGCCCCAAGCGCTTTTTCGACGAGGATGAAGAGTATCGCGCGCGCGAAAGAAATATTCATGATGCCGTATCCCGCGGAATATTAGAGAGACACATTGAACTCGCTGAGTCGATAATACGGACAAAAATCTCGACCGATTTTTCCTTCAAAAGTTTCGACGATCTCTTATCTTAACACGCAACCACACTCCTTGCGAATTCCACATTCTTTTCTCTCGAATAGTTCTTGATTGGCTAATAACTTCGCTCGGTTTTATTACCGTCGAGAGTGGCCCTGAGGAGAACGTTCGTTTACCTCGTCGTCGCAACATCGTTTTACGTGGAATCAAAGTCTCCTGGAACTCCCAGTTAAGAATTGCGTAACGCCGCGTATGTGGTGGCCGCCGGTCGATTACCTCAGGCGCGTGTGCGGATGCCATTGCATTGCGGTGCAAACGGGCGGCTGCAACAGAGCCGTCGCTCTCTGTGCAAGGTGATCTCATTACGGAGATATACGCATTCCGCGCAATTACGTCAACTCTCGTGAATTACGTAACTGGCGTATAGCGGAGCGCGTAGGCCTAGTCGAGATTTCACGAGTCGAACCACGCTGTGCGCGGTCGCGATTTTGCATCGATTCGCATAGCTTCGGTTCTCCGAAGTGATTCAACGTGTAGGAAGCGGTTTTCCTTAATGAATATGATAACGAATTCAACGCTTGCGATAGTCGAGTGAAATATGTGCCCGCATACCTGTAATTATCTATGTAGAAAATTTCGATTCTATTTCTGACTCGCACGATTTTATTCACGAATATTTTTCATCGTATTTCGAAATCTTCTGTTGTTAATGAGACACGTAAACCTGAATCTTATTCTCCTTCTTACGAACTCGCACTCCTAATAGGGACTTCCGTGACAAGACCTGAGATTTGTTACGACCATTATAAATGAGTAGCGCGAGGATCGCGAGAGATTTAACGATAGAAAACAGTGTCGGTTTAGTACACCGCTTCTTAACTGCGAAACCATCATCTCCGAGTGTAGTAATCGTGTCCTAAATTCGCGAGACAAATCGTACCGATTCGACTACGAATTTTCTCCCGGTTCTCAATTATTCTGAGTTTTTTAAATAATTTTTTTTTTTTTCATTTTTTTTGAATATAGTGTACCTGGTTAAAATTTTAGCAATTTTTGTTTAAAATTTGAAGGTTTTTTTTTTCGTTTTGTTTTGTTTTTAATTTGGATATACTCGTTATGATATACCGGAAGAACGAGCGGAGATAACAAAATATTCCGACAACAAAAATATATACACGTGATCTGTAACAAATAATAGGTTTCGGCCGCGCGTGAAATTAGATATATATATATATACATGCAAAAGAGTTATTACATCCGGCGAGAGAAAGAGAGAAGAGAGTGATGCCGTTGTGATCACCGATCAGTTGCGAGAATCTTTCCGAGGTGTGATAAGATAGATACTTTATTCTCTGGAGAATTTATTCTCCCACGCGCGAAAGAGACAACGCGACGCCGATGATAATCTCCGCTGCGTCAGCTCGGATCGTGTCGGATGAGATTCGTTATTGCGCGACTATCTTTTCGTTCGCTCCTCTTCTTTTTTGCGTTCTTTCTTGCAACGTGACGGTATTTCGCGCGCTGTTAACTGATATTTGTTGGAAACTTCGATTTATCGGAGGAAGAGAAAGAAATTGATTTCCCAAACAGAAATGGAGAAACAATAAGATATTGCTCTCTTTTTTTTTGTGTTGAAATTTGTAATAAAATTATATTTTATTTTGTGCAGTTTTTGTTTTTATGACAAGCTTATATCGCACGTTAATTTCCGAGCAATAAAAACGCGGTTGTTCTCCGCGTGTTATTATGCAGTACTGTAACGATAGAATCTCCCATGGAAAGTTCTCCTCACTGAACTCGCAAAAATAGAACTTGAGGGTGCGGCGGCGGTGGTTTCGATCGACATCGGGCGGTGATCGTGTTATACGATGCCCTCGGAAAGATCCCGTACGACCCTTTCGCGAGGACGTGCGACTGTAACTGATCGCGGCCATAATGCCGGCCGGCAAGGGTTGATGTTTACGGGAAAGCAATAAAGCCGCCGGGAGTCTCGTAAAGCCGATATTGTGTAGCTTTTGCGTTCGTCGCTCTCGTCGCATTCCTCGATGTCGCTGTACGCGCGAAGCGCTCGCCGGTGTGTTGTGCTTGAACACGCGCTCGCACTTGTTCTTTCAACGTGCCTTTTATACACGTCGTTATCGTCGCCGAGGAATGCATTTCAAACGTGATGGCGGAGAGACGTCGCGAAATAAAAAATAATAATGTAGTGTAATATACGAAATAATAATAATAAAAACAACGAAATAGAAAGAAAAAAAAATAATAAAGTATTTTATGATGACGATAAGTTTATTTCGATCGAATTAAAATTACAAACAAGTATTATCGATACGAGCCTCAACTTTCTTTTAACTTTCTAAACGTGTAAATTAATAACGTAAGATGGTCTGCATCATCATGTGAAATAAAATTACCTTTTCTCTTCCACAAAAACTTAAAAAAAAATCTATTGCAAAAAAAACACCTCGGCTAGGAATCGCATCCGGATCTCTTGCATATACCGCGCAGACGCCTTTTCAATTCGGCTACCGAGGCACTTAATTAATTTACACGTTTAGGGAAAGTTAAATAAAAATATGTTTGTACTTGCACAAGACATCCAGCATGTAGGGCTCGTATTAACTCTGTAACTTAAGTATTTGTAAAGTTTCACGAGCATTTAAATTGTTGTAAAAAAAAAAAGTAATATAAGGCACATTGATACGCTAAAATAACGTCGAAAAGTAAAAAAGTGAAAGTACAAATTTTTTTTTACGAGTGATTACATTTATTCGGTGGTTGTCGGAGCGGAAACTGCAAAAAAAAGTCCACATTACGTTTGTAGATTTCGTAAAAAGCTCCCGATAGACGCGTATATAACGAAGTTAAAGCTCGGCACAGCGCTTTTGGCGCGCGCGCGCGCGTACTCTCGCCACCACGATGCGGCCGTAAAAGTATACCGTAAAAGGTTGCAGATTGCTCACCCGAGGCGTTGACGCGCTCGTAGAGAGCTCGTCCCCTGCTCTTTTCTCTTTATATAATGCACGCTCGGCAGGACATTTGAAGCTATCTCGTAGCGAGTCGTGGAATCTGGCTAACGCAAACTGAAACACGAGTAGGCCCAAGTTTCTGCTCCCTCGGCTCATATTCCGCGATAATCACGTAGTTAACACCGGAACTGTGTAAATAAGTTTAATGGCCGTTTTGTTCTTAGCGGATGAAGCCGTCGATCTCTCTGCGTACGATAAAAAAAAAAAAAAAATGTGCAACACAATTCTCATTTTTTCCGATATTTGAAAAAAGATTCTTTTACGCTTCGTTTTCTTCGTATAAAAAGAAAATTGCTCTTTTCGTCGCCTTCTGTATTACAAAACTTTTCTGACAGTTCAATCGAGCGCTTTTTTCGTCGCGCGTGCAGGCACGCGGCTCGTGTTTTGTTTGTGCGGCTTCCGTTTCCCTTCACCGACGCTTTCACAGATATATCCGCGTGCATTCCGCGAGGCGAAACATGCGCGACGTCAGTACAAAGATAGACGCAAAGACAGAGAGATCGCGGATCGGACTCGCGGTTTTTCGCAATGATTTTCTCGACCGAGCGGAAAATGACGAAACCTTTAATTAACTCTAAACGAGCTCTTCCTTAGAGAGCCAGACTTTGCTTTTTGTCCGCGACAGGTATCGGAGACGAGAAATATCGGTCTCTCGCCTAGTTCGCCATCGAGCAGATGCCGCGCGCCACGGATAAAAAGACGATACTGTCCGTGGTGTGTTAATTACTGGTTCGCAGACAGCCCCGTCGGGGAGCTTTCGCGGCGAAGCTCAAGTTTTACGTGCGATTATTATAATTGGAACTTAATTCTCTTTCGGTTCACGACATCTCTCGCGACGCGGCCACGTATCGATTTAATCGCGAGATTTAAATAGCGCGTGTATTCCGGAATGATGACGCACCGCATTTAACCATTCGGTTTTTCATCGAACTTCAACGAGAAACTCGTCGACTGTTTAGCGCAAATTGAGAAATTGCAGGCATCGCGGCCTCAACGCTGCTATTTTCCCCGCAGTTTCCACCTTCGTGCGGCGCGCTAAGATTGAAGTTTCCGCTTTTTACGGTCCTAAACACCGTGTAAAACGCGCGATGGAATACCTCTCGAGCGCGGCGCGCGAGTCAGAATGTCGACGATGAATGCGCGTCTTATCTCTCTCTCTCTCTTTCTCTTTCGCTCTCTCTTTGGCCTTACTCTGTTATTCTCTCGACGCGGAATCTGCCGATCTCCCGCGAAGATATTTGCGCCTTCCGGCGCGATACACACACACATACAACAGACAATATTCATCGCGGAAACATCTTTACGACGCGAACAGCTGATATCAAGGTTGAGCGTTTGATATTGCGATAAAGAGAGCTCGGAGAGATCTCGCGATCAATAATTGAAACGTACTTATATCAAAATAGCGGCCCGGAGAGACGACGTGCGCGACGTCGACGCGGTCGGAAACGACGAGAGAGAGAAACGCGAATCTGAAATTAATCGCCGAATCACTTAATCATCCTCGACGAATCAGATCCCGTCGATTCTATTCCTGCGGCTTTATCCGTATATATAAGCGCGCACGTACGGAGTATTCGCTCGGTTAATGTATCGGTTTATCTCCGGCGTATGGTTTAACTTAGTTCCCGATGGATAATGGAGTTAGTACGTTTTGATTGCAACCTATCGCGCGCGTAACTCAAAGCGATGTTGTTTTAACTCCATCTCTCTGTCTGCTCGCGCAATCTCCGCCCGGCATTAAACCCGAACGTATTATCCGTTAAATCATGTTACGATCGTGCGCGCGCGGTGTATCCTACTCGCGGTGTCGTTAATCGAAAGTTTACTTAGCTCGTTAACGAGAAGACGGTAAAATGTAAGGAGCAAGAACTTTCCGCGAAAACGTTATATACAGACGTCGAGAGTCGTAGCCATGTATGAATGGATGCGATAACACGCTCGTCGCGATATATTCGATATATGCGGAGAGAGAAAAATAACACTCTCGTGCGCGCGCGGCTCGCGCGCAATGAGAGAGAAGGAAACCGGGATATGTAATTTCGTAGTTATTCTCGTTGAACGGAGTTATATTCTTCGACGAGTGTCTCGTGCGCGCGCATATCACGGATATCACGGGTTCTCTGGTACTTGTTCAGCCGGTGAAATCGGCCATTTGTCATCGTCATCTCCCCGTCCGTCATCACGCCGGATTTTCCCTTCGCGGAAGGTTTCCTCTCGGAGCACAATAGCGCGGCGCGTGCATACGCTTAAGCGAGAGAGTCCGTCTCCTCGGTGCATCGCTCCGGTCGTCATCGATCATAATTACGAAAGTGTTGCAGACCTGTCGTCGTGTAAAGACAATTAGAATAGTCGCGCTGGTAATTACGACGAGGTCATGTGTGTGTGTGTGTGTGTGTGTGTGTGTGTGTGTGTGTGTGTGAAATGTCTCGATTATTGCTGCAATTATTATTGTTATTATTAATATTATTTGTCTACGCAACGTCGGCGATTTTTATTGAGTTTAATTTTGCAAACGTTTTTTTTTTAGATACGTATTTCTGTAAATTTTAGACGTTTATGTCTGACACGATTTTTTTATTGATTAAAATGGTGCAAAAACTCTGTAAAAATTGATGGAGCGTTATTCAACATTCTATATTAAGGAAATAATTAGTTTTGATACTTACTTCTTGATTTTGTAGAAATTCTTCCACTAAATAGTTAATAAGATTTACTCATTTTTGCAAGAATCGCTCAGACATTAATGTGAGGTTTACAGGGTTAAGTTTCTTCCGGCACTTATTTCGAAATTCGTCTTTTAATCGCGTTCGATCGTCTCTTTTTTTTTTTTTTTGTTTTTTACAGCATCGCGGAATCGACTCTTTGGAAGCCGATCGTTCTCGATCGCTCGCTTGTACGCGCAGCTCTGTATTAAACCCTCATTTTCCACTTTCTAGTTTGTTGCTTCGTCGATAACGCGTTCTGTTCTGCAACGAAGACATTGTACCCGAGTAATCGCATTAAGTAGAACGTAAAAAAAAAAAAGTTGATTTACACGCCGGTCGTGTGTTTGCAGTGTCTCTTATCGGAAGAAACTTTGCATCTCAATTTATAAAGTGTTTCGAATTCTCATTTATCTCGATATAACGAATTAATTCAAAAAATTAACAGAAGAAGAAAGTTTATTCTCGTGTATTATTCGAGCTTCCCTGAAACTTGCGGTGCGCTACACCGATTGCGACAGCTAAGCGACCTGGATTATGCTCGCGTGAAAGGCAATCACGCTATCGGGGGTTAACGGTTACGGTTAACGCGAACGGACATCGATCTCGGCGCAATGCTACAAAGACAACAGAGACATTTGCGCATATCTCGCGCCTATTTAAACAACGATAACGGCTTCGCACCCTCAGCCCTTCTGCCCCAGAGTTATATTCCATCTTTTCTTTGTACATTATACATATATTATACATGTATTATATTTACATGTGTACGACACACATACGCTTCCCTTTTCTCTATGCGATATAGTGGTAAGGTAAATTCGCGGAAGAGGGTTGTTAAGAGCACGCTTGCTTATTAATGCAATTACCGTGGCGTGTATGACGCCTGTATGAGCAGATATCCGCGCTTGTTCAACACGTTTCTTCATTAGCCAACGATTTCCCGCGTCTTTTCTCCTCTTGTCTTTCCACGTATATATTTCAAACCATCGCTCTTCGTCGTCTCTCCGCCCGACGATGTAAAGTCGTTAATGCTTAAAGTCGCTAACATCGCGGCCGCCATTATCGTCGATATTATCGTGATTATCGTTGTCGTCGTCGTCGTCGTCGTCATCGTCATCGTCATCATCATCATTACCATTATTGTCGTCTTCCACGTGGATCTTCAATCGGCCCCCGGCGCGCTCTTTTCTCCTCCCGATGCTATCGATCCGTAACACCGGTTTGACCTCGTGTCGCTCTGAGGAATCCGCCGGTGTAAGAATGCTTTTAAGCCGATGAATTACAAGACATCACGCCGAGTCTCGCCTCGTTATTTGCCGCAGGTGGATCCGCCCCAAGTGCATCCTACTTAGGATGCTCACCCTTCAGCCCGGTGCCCCGCTGAGACGCGTCATCTATATACCCCAATCAACGACTGATATTATCTCTTTCTTCCCGATCGTCGAACAGTATATTTGAAAACCCCGACAATTTCTAATTAAAATGTGCTACGAAAATCTAAGATCAACGAGGTGAGAAAAGATAATTTTTGAAGAGTCTCTCAAGAAACAAAAAATAATAGCTCTTGACAATGATGACGGTGTGTCTTTTTGCGCGCGACTCTCCCCCCGATGCTTCACCGTTTCCTGACATTATCGGCCTAGTTTTCATCGTGCCTGCCATCGTCCCCTTCCGCATCGAGCACCTTCGACGAACCGCAAGTTGATGTCGCGTTGCAAAATGGAGCAAGTAGCGACACGAGATGCTCGAGCGTGAACGTGCAGAATCGTCGAGTAAAATTGCGATATCGTTCGAAGCTCGCGTTTTTTGCCGCGCGTTGTATTTTTCTTTTTCTTATTCATCTTGCATCTTTCGACAGCATATTTTTTGGAGATAAGAATCACTGTTTGATTATATGATACAATGCGAGATACCGTAATTTTGGCAATAAAACATGCAGTCATGTAATTCTCTTCAGCGCTTCAGACAGATAAGAATCGCTTTTTTTATAGTACGGCAATTCCTTAAATTGTGAGGTTCTTTATGAAGAACGGCAAGAAGAGGAAAGGGAAGAGGAAAAACGGTCTGGTTATCGGTGAAATTATCAAACGGCAGGTCAGAAAGAAACCCGCTCAATTAAGTTTCCGCGTACTTGATTTCGTGTGTACACTGGAAACGGGGCGAGAAGGAGAGAGACGAGGGAAAAAGAGAAAAGGGCGGCTTCCACTCCGTTTTCGGCGAGTCATTAGCCTAATTAGCCAATATGCGGCCGGAAGTAATTCCCGGAGTCGTTGCTGCCGGCACTTTCGCGTGTCGCCGATCATTTCCTCGTTCCTGCGAAATCTAATTTCTAACGTGCGATGTGCGATTTGCGATTTCTGAGCGGAACACTGTCGTGCCGCGAGGCCCTCGCGTATACCAACTCGCAACCCACGATTCGAGAGAGAGACAATTATCCTGTCGTATCACGAATATCGTCCTTCGTGACACTGATAATTTTATTTTTGGAAAAAGAAATTCAGTTAAAAAAAATTAAATATTAAACATATTTAATTTAAAATTTTCAAAAGATCGAAAAAAGTACATAGTGTAATTTCACTTTTGTAATTGTGAGTCATTTTGTTGTAAGTTTTTTTTGAAAATTTTAAAATTCTAGATTTTATATATATATATATATATACACCAGATTTATCTTGTTTATCAAATTTTTTCGCTGGAAATGAAATGATGGATTCGAGTCAAGGATGGATCGCGCGATATATAAAAACGCGCGAATGCCACCGATACAAATTGAATGAATAATTCACGAGAATCCCCATGAGCCAGCTTCTCGTGAGAGCACGCAGCACGCTGGTTGAGGATCGCCGGCGCAAATACCTAGCCGTGCGTTGCACGTTCGCCGATAAACTCTTGGTAGAATAACATTTACCCGGTTACGAAACAAATTGCGGAATGCCGGGGATGCCGATAATAAAGGCAGCAGGCACGGCGGGTCGCTGAACAAAAAGAAGGAGCCGTATTCCCGCCGGAAGATGCTGAAGATGCTTGACGGCGAAGCCCCCCCCAGGCACTCAGGGCACGAGGAGGAGAGCTCGGGCTCCCGTGTACCGCGATTCCGCACAAACGCCGCAATTAGCCTGGAACTCTAACGATACGGTTGAGGTAGGTCGTGGCGCTTGTAGCGATCTGCGGGTGTTCGCGGCGACTTATGATTCTTGTGTAAACATTACAGATAGCTTGACAGCGGAAAAATTTTTATATTTTGCCATTTAGAATTTCCAAAATTAAATTTCGAGATTGAGTCTTGGAATTTTTATTTTGGAACTTATTGAATTTTTTTAATTCAAAATGTTACAGCACGAGCGCGCACACACACAAAATCACTTCAGTCTCCTTCGAAGTAGAATGGTTTCGCCCTTTGTGTCGCTTTCGTTCTTTTCATTTGCCGCTCGTTTCATCTTTCTATTCCGCTGTTCGTTTTTTTATTTTTTTTTATTTTTTTTTTTTATTTTATTTTATTTTTTTCATTTGGTTCAATTGCTCCGATGGCGTTTGTTGCGCGTGTACACGCGCAGAGAAAACAATTACGAGAGTACGTACATCCACCGCGTGAGATAAGTCGGTGTCATAAATTACGGAACACAATATAAATGCAAATTTAATGTCGGCCGGCCTACTGCTATTTGCGTTTGTTCTTGCTTCCCTCCCCTTCCCTTAAGATAGCCGACTCGGAACGAGTCGTTGTATCTTCTTATGTCCCTTCAGTCCATAATGCAAGCTGAACACTTTTAGGGCGACGCGCATTTGATGATTCGCCATTAAGAACACAGTATGATTTATGGGACGACCGAGATGTGTGTCTCCTCTCTTAACCGTTAATATTTTCTGCTTCCTAGCATTTTGATCAAAAATTCATGCAACATAATTTGGAAATGATTAATTTTTTATTAATAATCGTTAATAATCGAGAATTGCCTTCTTCTCGCGTAGTTCGCGCGAAAGATATTTAGAACATTTTTATCTCTCTGCTCCCCTCCCTTTCTCTTCGATTCACGAGCGAATCTCAACGAGGTGAGTATATGGGGCCATTATCTTTTCTTATGAGATTTGCCAAAAGTCTCGTAATACCCAGAGGGTTAATATTTTTGCTTCGTCAGGAGCAAGTTGTTCGTGGCGGACGCATCTAGAAGAGAGCGTTTTAAGCGATCCTTCGGGCGACGTTAAGCGCTCGTTTCATGGAAATTTTCCCAAACGAGTGTAATTCGAGGATTCGTGAGGCACTTTGCTCTGTAATGTTCTCCGCTAGACAAGCCTACGAAAGAAATATCGGAGGGCGGTAGCCGAGATGTGTCTAGTCTAGAGATAACAGTAAAACAAAAAGTACTCGAAAGAGTGTTTTTAAAAATTAAGACTTTAACTTAATTAATTTAATTATTTTTTCGTTCTTTACGAGGTGTATGTGACACACATTGAAGGGACTCGAATTACTGTGTGCACGCTTCGAGCTCTCTTCTCGTAGAATATCCGAAACCTACGCCATTGCGCGATTTAATGTGAGTTTCTCCCAGGTCACTCGTAAAAAGACGCGCGTACAATTTGATCTAACGATGCCGCGGGGCGAATAAAAGAACTGCGTTACGACGATCAAACGACTTCGCGATACGGTCTGTGCGAGGCGAGCGCGCGCGCCAGGCCGGCGCTAAAAGGGCGAGTGTCGGCTTTACTATCCCCCGTGAAGCACGCGATGCGCCCGCACATCGACCGAAACGAAAAATTTACTGCCAATTCCCGGTTGCGCTCTGGATTATTGCCGCAACGTCGGTCGTTATTGCCCGGGTAACAACTACTTTGTTAATACGCGCCGCGGGTCATCAGGCCGGATATTGCGTCGCGCGAGTTATCTCGGCAAATGCGCGATATAGATCGATTGCAGACAAGTTGAATTGCCGCGGGGTGTCGTGTGGGGGAAATAAAAGTCAAGTTTAACTTGTTTATTAGATTCCTCAAGTTTATTTATTTGTTTATTTATTTATTTTTTTAAATATAATTTCCATGAAAAATTTATAATTAGTACAACAAGCGAATTATCTCGGCATAAAAGTTCGCAAAAAGCACATATGTTTTGTACATAATTAGGTTAATATTTTTGCAAAAAATATATATTTTATACATAGTTATATTTTAAATCACAACTCACGTGGAGACTGGAAGTTTAATTAACAAGCAACGTTTTTACCGGTCTTCGCATTTTATCTCCTGTATAATTTATTAACAATACGATGTCGCGTCGTTGTCGTCGTTGTCGGCAAAATAACAATTACATGACTCGTGTTGCCGACAATAGAATTGACAAAGCAGAAGGTCGGTCGAACGACGGGAAATTATTACAATGACCGCGCCACTTTGAAGGATTGAGGTGAAATCTGAGATCGCATGTATACACACACAAACACACGCGCGCGCGCGCGCACACACACAACGCTATATAATATATACGAGCTAGGCTCGCGCAATCTTGCAAAAGAGAACCGCATCTGATTCCTGCTGTTTTCTCGTTCAAAGGCAAAAGAAATCGCGTGGGTTTGCATTTTCCGACGGGAGCAACGGCGGAAAAAAGTCACGGGCGACGCGAAAGAGAAGGGGGAGGATTCCGGCTCGCCGCAGGATGCGCGTCCGATACGTCTCGGAGATATAACGTCGTTTTAAATGCACTCCGTTATGCCGAGACACGTACGTGTACGTACGTACGTACGACGGAGACGAATGATGTAAACACAGTCGGGAATCCCGGAGTCGAGTTTGCACTGTGCACCAAGAACGAGAGGAGAGCGTAGTAAACAGGCGTCGGTCAACCGCGTGCGTGCGAGTCGCGTCGCCGCCGTGAGTCGCGTTACCGTAATTTTCTTTGTTCCGCATAATGAGCGACGCTGATTAGTTACGTGACCTGGCACCTTCACGCCGCGTCTCCGTCGCGATGCGCCTTTGAGCGTGGTGTACGTATAAACGCGCGGGGGTAACGACAAAAAAAAAAAAAAAAAAAAAAAAAAACGACCGTCTGCAGGTGTGACCCTTCGCGGCGGCGCGTCAGAATTTCCTTCAACTTGCGTTTAGAAATACACTTTTGTTTCAACATCGTACGCGCGATATTTTTCTTCTTCGTCATTGCTACATTTCCCCCGTGTGTGTCAATGTAATCGCGCGGAATCTTATGTGGTGACCTTTATAATTGCCGTAGGTCACGATGAATTATTGACAAGGATATCGACGGAGGGGTTTTCCCTGAATGTCACGTGACACGCATCACCGATACCGTGAAATGCGGATGATAAGCCCGAGAGAGAGAAGTTGAAAAACGAGCTTTATCGCTTTCGTTTACTTTTTTCTTTCACGTCGCTCGTTCGTGTGTGTTTCCGCTCCACAAAACAATCCGAGCTAAGCGCGCGCGCATGTCTCGGAGAACTTGACGCTACTTTATGTAAAATAATTGTAACTTGTATTTTCCGAGCGATGTTACGCCGTTACGCGCGTAGAATTCCACCTCCGGTAATTTGCTAATTGCGCCTGAACATAAACATGTCCCGCAACTTAAATGTAGACTGCCATTAAAAAAAAAAAAAAAAAAAAAAAAAGGAATAGCGTTAACAAAATTAAAAAGCTGACTGCGACTGCTCACGTTCTTTCCATTTCACGTATGATATCATAATCGTGCTGAAAAAGGGAGCGGAATTACGGGAAGAAATATTGTCGAAATTAATCAGCCGCGTGGAACGGGAAAAACGCCTTTGGACGTGTTTCCACGCGAGCGATTCCCACACGGGGTTGCGTTAAATTTTCATACTTGACCAGTTTCAGCTGAGTACATTGGCGAAGAGCGCGTGCCCCTCTTGCGCGATCGGCATGATCGATTGCGGTGGTCGTGGATTATTAATCTAGGATGAAGGATGATTGCCTTAAGTAGGTAGCGGCTGAAAAGGATCCGCTTCTATAAGCGCAAATGATATTACCGCGGAAATATCCTACAGCTGCGAGAAAAAAAAGAAACATCAAGTATATACGCGTTTCCTGACGAATGACACGTTTAATTGGCCAGGACCGGTTCGACGAGTAGTTTTTCTTAAGATCCTGGAATGCGCTTCGCCACGCGAAGATGATGATCAAACAAGCAGTCGCACACGTGTGTTTAGAAACCAACTGGTTGAGTCGTCGTCCGTCTGACGATTTTACCGTCGCGATCTCGTCATCGGATAATTTTGTATTTACGAGATTCAAATTTATTTCCGTCGTGTTTTCGTTGGAACAAAATTATCTTCGAACTGTTGCGTCCGCAACGAAACAAAAAAAAAAAAAAAAAAAAAA